>JAMPIV010009611.1:600000-812500 GCA_024509875.1 Oreohelix idahoensis
TATATATATATATATATATATATATATATATATATATATATATATATAAATCCACTTTCAATGAAGTATTTATTGACAGTAACAAGTGCGTAGTTTTCTAAAAATATCTTTTATGAGTGACTAATTCAGGCCAACATTTACTATTGTATTTTTTAAAGTACAGATTAATAATCCCTCATAAAAATAATCTCATAAGAAATCCCAATATTTTAGCCCATAGCTGACTAGCTCATATATTATCTGATGTCCTAAATGAAGATAATTTATAAACAGTTTGTGGGAACAAAAATCATTAAATCATTTACCGAAGTTAGCTATGTCCTAGAGTCATTTCCTATGCCTTGTAAAAGATGCATCACAAATAATTTAAAATTTACAATAATATCCCGCTGGCAAAACGTAATAAAAATATGAAATCACACAAGAAAATGTCCGCGATGAAATGCCACATGTCGCTCAGTGCTTTGATTTGCCAGCAAATAATTTCCAACCGTCCATTAAACAAAAAAAATAGTGGCAGAAGATGGGTTGATACGCAACTTTAATTGCATTGTTATCCGCTTGGAAAGCGTTGTGCATTCCCTCATGTATGTCTGTGTTTTGATGAGTTGTTTATCGTCATGGCAACCTGAACCAGTAATCACAGTTTCAGTGGGAACATCCCCCCCCCCTTTCTCTCTCTTCTCTCCCCCCCCCCCCCCAACATGAGCCAAGCTTCTCATCACAAATGGAAGATAATGTATCAACAGATAACAACATCAGATGGTAACACCAGATAGTATTCGTCAGATGGTCACGTCAGATGGTAATACCAGATGGTGTGAAGAGAAAGTGTGACTATATACTCTCAGTTCTTGGAGAAGACAAATATGAGAAACAAGGGATATTTTTTTAATTGATTCTGATAAGTAGGTCATAGAATAAATGTTTAGCCGCCTCTTAAACAGAAGTCAAGCGAAATTAAAAATTGTTTTGAAAAAAAGGGGGGGGGGGTGTGGGAGGGTAAACCCGTTCAAAACAAGCATATTTCACTCTAAGTCAAATTTACTTAACCTTTCTTGTGCCACGGACCCCTTAGATTGTCTGGTGAAGGCTGCGGACTCCTTTGATTGTCTGATGAAGGCTACAGACCCCTTTGATTGTCTGATGAAGGCTACGGAACCTATTCAGAAAAAAGATATAAACGCATAATGAAACATTTTAAAATGTTATGTCATGTTACACGGAGCCCCTAGAATCTATTCTTGGACCCCTAATAGGTCAGTGGGCCATAGGTCAAGAAATCATGTTTTAGGTCGTTGCCCATTATATTTGTTCTCTCTCGATGATTGTTCAGTCTGTACTCTGTCGTTTAATGGTATTTGTTCTCTCTCAATGATTGTTCTGTCTGTATTCTGTCGTTTAATGGTATGTTTGTTCTCTCTCAATGATTGTTCTGTCTGTACTCTGTCGTTTAATGGTATGTTTGTTCTCTCTCAATGATTGTTCTGTGTGTTCTGTCTCTATGCTTATTCCCTTCTGTTCTCTCATGTTGACTGTCTGTTTGTTCTCTTTGATGTCTCTGCCTGTACTCTCTCGTTGAGTGTTATATCGGTTCCTTCTCAATGATTATTCTCTTCTGTTCTCTCTTCTTGATTGTTATGTTTGTGTTGTATTTATTTCTTCATTTTATAAAGTACAAAATTGATATTAACCACTGAAGTCAATCATTGGAATAGGTCCGGGTAACAGCCATTCATATCCTTTCTTGTTATATTTATTTTGCACGGTTCAATGTGCGGCTATTGCGTATTTTTCCGCAAAACTGACGAGATTTTTTCATTGCTCGTAAAGTAAACAATATTGATATATTGGGGATTAGTTTAAACATTTGTTTGTGTGCCTCCTTTCCCTGACGAAGATGAAGTAGTCTTCATGTGGCTGTTTCTCCCTCCCTCCCCTCCCCCCCCCCACCCTACGCATCCCCATATCTTAGTATTCATTCACCCAAACTCGTTTATTTCGTTTGTCTCAACGTTTAATGTCTTCTTTCTACAGCCTTCCTAAAAATTCATATTTCTTGTTTTCAAGGTTAATTAGTCCGTTCATCGTTATCATCATCATCAAATTCATCATCATCCTCATTATCACCACCATCATCATTCTTATCGTCGTCATCCTGATGTTCTTTTGCTCTCCCTACAGACTTATGGAGCCACTTACTGTAGTTGGTGCCACAGGAAGCGTACACGGTCACATGATCTTGTAGTGGTGATTCTATGGCAATTTGTTGCACATAATGAGATTGCCAGCCTCATACACAGCCTCTTATTAGTCACCTTGTACGACATGCTTGAGGAGGTAGTCATCCTATTATTTTCTTGTCTCTGCGGAGTCCCCCGGGAACTACAAGGGGCTGTTAGGCCGCTATGAATATTTTATATTAGCACAGGAATCTTTGTTGTCGTTCAGCAAGTCCTTTTGTGCGGAAAATGGAGGAACGAATGGTAGCTATCAACGTCACATGAACAACTGGACAAATGACAAATGTCAGTCAGTTGATGACAGCACGTAGGTTTAGGATGAATGGGTTTATTTTTAAAATTGCTGAGAATGGATTTTTAAACGTGAAAAATGTGAAATAGCAAATGTGGGACTAACAGACAAACTGATGAGGGCGTTGTAGTGCCTTCACCACTTGAAATGTTTTGTATTTCACACGCAGGTTTCGTTTAAAAGTACACCGGTTATTAGCAGTAACCATCCTTTATTGCTGATGTATCGTTTGCTCTTTCCTGATCTAATTGCGCACCACAATAATGATGCGCATCGAATATGTCATTACCCTTTGAGTTATGGAGTCTTATACTGGACTAGAAGGGCCAAGAATAGGATTACTGATCCATGCGATATCGTAAAAAGTAATTAAAGAACATTGTACGCTAGGCTAGCAGTGCCATTATGTAACAACACAAAAATGTGTTATAGAAATATCATTGCAAGAGCAACTTGCATGCTGCCACGCAGGCTTGCTACAGGAAGTGACAACTGTTGAGGCAACCCAGTGCCTTTTCCAAGAATGAAAAAAAGGAATAATGAAAAGATAAGGACAATAAAGCTATCATTACCAAGTGAGCTTAATTCGATTATCATCATCAAACTCCATAATTATCGCCGTTTGTACGTCGGTCACATCTGAGGGATGCACCTGTGGTTGAAAGTTAGTCATTAATTGTATTATTTCCCTTATATGTACTCTCCCGAAAATAGTAACACTCAACGAAGAAATGTCGGTGAATCGTGCAACACAAAGTGAGTGACAGTGGTATATGAATAAAATGTAAGTTTTTGATTGAACTCAGTTTCATTCCAGAAACGGATTTAACTCATCATTTTGTTAAAAATAACCTTAAAATGTAAGTTTTTGATTGTTTCTTGAAGACAAAATTTTAATTCAAAATATTGCAGAGTTATTGTTGGAGCTACTCGCTGGAAATGAAACGGATTATTGGAGCATAGATACCATGATTTCCGATGATCCCAACGACGCAGTTGATTTCCCAACCGAGTTCCTTAACGACCAGTGCCCATTAGGAATGCCACCGCATTTGCTGAAATTAAAGTTTGCTGCATGTATCATGCTATTGCGAAATCTGAACGCAAAAAAACGGACTATTGATTGGCACGCGTTTGGTCATAAAAGTCTTGCATCGGAATTCCATTGATGCAGAAATTATCACTGGCAGTAATAAGGGAGAACGAGTCTTAATTCCTCGCATTGACTTAGAACCGAGCGCGCAGTTTGCCATTTAGGATGCGACGTCGTCATTTCCGAGCGATTTTAGCATTTGCAATGACGATCAATAAGGCGCAAGGACAATCTTTTGATCACATATGAGTTTTACTTCCTAAACCTGTTTTCGGACACGGCCAGCTCTATGTCGCCCTCACCCGAGGAACAAATAATGAAAACTTGAAAGTTTTTGTTAAAAACACTTTTTATTAGGGACCTTTCTTTGAAACAATTCCACGCACTTTCACAAAAAAACTGTTGTCTTCCGTCATTATTGACGGGTTATTGCTAGTAGGTATCCTAATCCACAAGCTCCCTGTGACGTGTAGGTCTTCAACAGGGTCACGCCATGCCTATCCTGTCCCGTGCCATCCTTTCAAGATCTCGCCATGTCTTTTTTTTTAACCTTGTCATGTCTGTGTCCAACTTCTATCGTCATGTCTTTTTTTAACCTTTTCATGTCTGTGTCCAACTTCTATCGTCATGTCTTTTTTTAACCTTTTCATGTCTGTGTCCAACTTCTATCGTCATGTCTTTTTTAACCTTGTCATGTCTGTGTCCAACTTCTTTCGTCATGTCTATTTTTAACCTTTTCATGTCTGTGTCCAACTTCTATCGCCATGTCTTTTTTTAACCTTGTCATGTCTGTGTCCAACTTCTATCGCCATGTCTTTTTTTAACCTTTTCACGTCTGTGTCCAACTTCTATCGTCATGTCTTTTTTTTAACCTTTTCGTGTCTGTGTCCAACTTCTATCGTCATGTCTTTTTTAAACCTTTTCATGTCTGTGTCCAACTTCTATCGTCATGTCTTTTTTTAACTTGTTCGTGTCTGTGTCCAACTTCTATCGTTATGTCTTTTTTTAACCTTTTCATGTCTGTGTCCAACTTCTATCGCCATGTGTTTTAGCCCCCCCCCCCCCCTCCCTTTCTCTGTTTTTCTTGCCCTGGAAATTCTATAAAAAGTACTGCCTTATTATAATGATGTAGAGTTTCCTGACTGCCCGGTCTATCCAGTGCTAAGGTCTTATCTCATGTTGCAAGGGTATTTGTGTGGTTCTTTCTCAGTTCCCTATTGGTGATCTTGCCGTACCATTTCAACCCTTCTATTCTGCACAATCAACCCATTTATGAAAGTCTGTAACTTCGCGCTTGTCCTTTAATCTTTGCTCTGGTAAAATGACTTATTGCTCCTCTTGACAGAATTTATCACAGGAAAGGAGAACAAATTGTTCTCTGCCTGTTTCGAAATGCACTGCTTTCAACAACTCAATCTATTTTTGGTTGTGATGCTTTTGTCAGTAATCAGTAGCAGCGGTAACTCCGTATTTTGATTTAGGTACAGGTCGCTTCCTCTCTTGTACCTAACAAACCGTTTGCATTTATCCGTATGCCCTGTCATGTCTTTGTAGCTCCGGTGTAAACAATTTCTTTATAGCAAACACATCTTTGCACTTAACCGAACTTGGACAAGATCTTTATCTTTCAGTTTTTACCTGAGCACACAAATAACAAGTTTTCACTTAACAGAAAAATCAATCCCTCCCACACGACCATACATACGATCAGTTCCTCTTTAAAAAGGCCCTGCTTCTCTGTCCTTGACATATTGTTACTTCTCTCCTTTTCATATGGCATTCGCACACATATATTGTAATTAATAATTCACAAATATTTACATTTATACCATGGAGATGAACGTCCGATTGGCAGAGTGGTTAAAGCGCTTGTAGGATTCGAAACCTGGTAGCGCCACGCTCAAATCTACCCAGCTGTAAATGGGTACTTAACTCTGGTCTTGAGTTAGGGAAGCCAAAGGCAGCGAGGAATAGAGCTGGTCACCCCACGTGGTTAAAAGCTGGACCACTTATAGCTAAGCCTTACTTCACTCCCTGCGGTAGTATCCGCAATAGAGCTACCTCTACCGTCACCTTTTCTACGACCGACATTTTGTCAATGACGTGGCTTTTCTGTCCCATAATATCGTAACCAGATGCAAGACAAAATGAAAAAAACTTGACGAGATGACACTGCTGTTGGGTCTGATAATACACGGGGAAAACATGCAAGTTATGAGAATACATGCAACAAATGGAAGCATGATTGCACTGGGGAATCATCACAACAAGATGTAGGCTCACACATATACTTTGAAGCATACTAAACAGTAGCAGTACTGCAGGAAAATACAGTGATGCAGAAATACAATTACAAAAGAGGAACTTTCAATACATCGGGGGAAAATATGAAAACAAAAGAAATTTAGTTGGACACAAAACGTAATCTTCAGTTCAAATGTCAAGGCAATCTTACTGTATGGCTCTGGGATAGGTAGAAGAAAAGTTAAACGATAAACTGTGCGTGCTTGCGTGCGTGCGTGCGTGCGTACATTAGAAGCATTAAAATGGCACGACAAGGTCACCAATGGTGATCTTATGACAAGAACCAAACAAGTGTCAGTGGTGATCTTATGACAAGAACAGACAAGTGTCAGGGGTGATCTTATGACAAGAACCAGACAAGTGTCAGTGGTGATCTTATGACAAGAATCAGACAAGTGTCAGTGGTGATCGTATGACAAGAGCCAAACAAGTGTCAGTGGTGATTTTACGACAAGAACCAGACAAGTGTCAGTGGGGATCTTATGACAATAACCAGACAAGTGCCAGTGGTGATCTTATGACAAGAACCAGACAAGTGCCTGTGGGGATCTTATGACAAGAACCAGACAAGTGCCAGTGGTGATCTTATAACAAGAACCAGACAAGTGCTAGTGGTGATCTTATGACAAGAACCAGACAAGTGCCAGTGGTGATCTTATGACAAGAACCAGACAAGTGCCAGTGGTGATCTTATGACAAGAACCAGACAAGTGCCAGTGGTGATCTTATGACAAGAACCAGACAAGTGCCAGTGGTGATCTTATGACAAGAACCAGACAAGTGCCAGTGGTGATCTTATGACAAGAACCAGACAAGTGCCAGTGGTGATCTTATGACAAGAACCAGACAAGTGTCAGTGGAGATCTTATGGCAAGAACCAGACAAGTGTCAGTGGTGATCTTATAACAAGAACCAGACAAGTGCCAAGATTGATTTTCTGTATTATTTGATGTATGACACAATGATCACCATAAGGCCTATATGATTTTATTGAAACAAATCATGGACAAAACTGTAACAAGTGAATTATTGAACTACTGTGCTAGATGAACGAATTGTGTTTTTATGACTTACTTTTTCTCTTGTAATTAACCATAGCTTATCTGAACTGTCTCATATTACCTCCTGTCTGGCTAAGGAGACAATGAGCTATACTACGTAGGTTGTATATATTGTTTCAGGTTATATCCTGCCCTGAGTGTCATACACAATCTCTAGTGACTAAGTCAGCAATTAGATGCTCAAGTTTGTCAGAGCTTTTGCCAGTATTAACTATGTCATCTTGACGAGTGGAAGACCCGCAGTGGTGGGGTTCTATCCAATCAAACTGCTGTACGACGCCTAGGAAGGACTTTGTTTCAGATAAGTAGCTCAGCGTTGGGCTACTCTTCAATTTTCAAACAACACCAAATTAACCCACCTTGGAATAGACTATGTAACGATGAAACCTTGTGGTGTATATAGAAGACATTTGACAGTCATATGAATCATAAAGTAACATTTAGATTCATCTATTCAAGAAAACACAAACATAGAGACAGATTCCATCAGGAAGCAAGAAAACAGTGAAATTGAACTATATTAGTTTAAGAAATTAACTGTACATGTGTTATATATATATATATATATATGAAAGTGACCCATAATTTTATTTTGTATACAATTGAATTTTATTTGAAAAATTAACAAAGAACAAAGAAGAAAAGATCTTGTACATAAATAAATTCTAAATTGTACCCAGAGTCTTCATTGAATTATTTAAATTTGGTTTCAAGTTCTTGTTATGTAGTTAATTACACCAAGCAGAGTTATTGTCTAAGGTTAGTCTGGAGAGGAGCCCATAGGAATCTATATAGCACATTACCATCTCATCTAGGAACCTATACAGCTTGACTTTACCTTTGATGTCGATACACCACACTCTTTTCAGAGAATGGATTATTTCTTGTAAGACCAGTCTCTTATCTGGCCCTATCCTGGTATCATCTGATACATCTATTTGTCCAGGATAACATCACCATCCGTATATCTTTCCTCTCGCTACAGCATTGTTGGTTGTGTGATGGTCGTGTAATGGTCGTTTGATTGTAATGTGATGGTCGTATGATGGTTGTATGATGGTTGTGTGATGGTCGTGTGATGGTCACCTGATGGTCGTATGATGGTTGCGTGATGGTCGAATGATGGTCGAATGATGGTCGTATGATGGTCGTGTAATGGTCGAGTGATGGTCATGTGATCGTCGTGTGAAGGTCATGTGATAATCGTGTGATGGTCGTGTGATGGTTGTATGATGTGATATGATGGTCGTGTGATGTCGTAAGATGGTTGTGTGGTGGTCATGTGATGGTCGTGTGATGGTCGTATGATAGTCATGTGATGGTCATATGATGGTCATGTTATGGTCGTGTGATGGTTGAGTAATGGTCATATGATGGTCGTATGATGGTTGTGTGATAGTCGCGTAATGGTTGTATAATGGTCGTGTGATGGTTGTGTGAGGGTCGTGAGAAAGTCGTATGATGGTCGTATGATGGTCGCATGATGATCGTGTGATGGTCGTATGATCGTCATATGATGGTGGTATGTTGGTCGTGTGATGGTCGTATGATGATCGTGCGATCGTCATATGATGGTCGTATGAAGGTCGTGTGATGGTCTTGTAATGGTCGTTTGATGATCAAATGATGATCGTATGATGGTCGTATGATAGTCACTTTTCATGTATTATTATTTCTATATTTCTGATATTTCTATTCCTACACTCTGAACGTATTGTCAGTCTTATCCTTATGAAATACTTACATGAATGTACCGTTAGCGTATTACCATTTTTATAAAATACTGTGTACTCTTTAAATAATGTATTCACACTGGTACACACTTCACATCCTTTGATTGTCAGGATTTTCAAATGCTGACTTGTCTATGCTACGCACATATCGTTACTCTGACACTCTTCACATATTTACACTTTTCACATATTGACCTTTCTACACTTCTCACATACTGACATGCTAATTTTCGTCATACATTGACTCTTGTACACTTTACACACGTAGACATGCTTGCTTTCTTCATAAATTGACATTTGTACATATCTTACATATTGACATGATTACTTTCTTCACATATTGGCGTGTTTACACTTTTCACATACTGAGATAATTTCTTCCCTTCGTACAAATATCACGCATTAATATGACTAATTGCATCACACATTGATTGACCTTCGTATACATACCGCATATTCACATACCTAATTTCATCATTGACTTTCGTACATTTTTCACATACTGATATGCTTAATCTTTTCACATATAGTCACTCTCTATAATCTGTAGTGAGTTTACAGGAGTCTAAGAAAAAATGCTACCTACTCGTAAAACCGTTGGTTGTATAGTGCTCACGCGTATCTTGGAGAGAAAATGTGCGCTGCTCTGGAAGTTAGCTGGCACCAGGCAGACACAAGTCCAGGGAAGAAAGGTGAAAATGTGTCCCAGGTAGACAAAGTTGAGCTAAACCGCTCGCTTTAGATTTAGTTTACACGTACTGACACAATTTAGTATTCTTTTAACATTTTAGATTTAGATAACTCAAAAGATGTAGTTATCTCGGCAATTTAAG
The DNA here is from genome assembly GCA_024509875.1 of Oreohelix idahoensis. Classification (NCBI taxonomy): domain Eukaryota; kingdom Metazoa; phylum Mollusca; class Gastropoda; order Stylommatophora; family Oreohelicidae; genus Oreohelix; species Oreohelix idahoensis. The sequence continues at coordinate 609,560 of JAMPIV010009611.1, forward strand.
ATTTATCTCCCTCATATTGACAGGGAGTTAATCGCGTTGACTTTCTTTAGTTGACTAGTCTATATTTTTGTTGAAGTGTTATGGCTTTTAATGTCTATAGGATAGGACAGTCAGCTTCATGCCCGACCCTCCTTAGGCACTTTGTGCGTTACGTCGGGCAGGTTTAATTATTATTATTCTTTGCTCCCCCGTCTGCACACTGCAATATAATGACAACGCTCGCGTTGGAAGGGACATGCTTAAAAAAAGAAACAGTTAATATCATTACAAAGCAGTAGCCTACATGTTTTGGAATTCTCAGGGTAAGAGTTATAGATGGAAACTAAAAAGCACATGGAGAAGAGAACTGGAGAGTAAAATGAAAGGTGAAAGGCCGATATTTAAAGGACAGCACCGGTCAGTAAGTTGTGGACTTTATTTGGACCTGAAGCGCGTGGTGATAGTTTTGGATATTAATATTGGAGTGGTTATATTTTTTAACATTCCATAAAATTGTAGTGTTTTCTCTTGGCATGGAATAGATTTAATAATTTGGGTTAAAAAAAAGAATATGTATATTGTAAATAACAGCGTCCGATTGGCAGAGGTTAGAGCGCTGGCCTTTTTTGGCAGAGGTACCGGCTTCGAATCACGGTGACGGCATGAGAGGATGAGAATTGGCCATCCCACTTGTTGAAACTGGACCTACTGCTGTATATTGAATTCCCTTCACTCCACTAGGCAACTCAATAAGATATTTTGTCAACAAAAATATAAAAAAAAAGCGAAATCATTTTAAAGCGTGTATTACGTGAAAAAATAACTAGTCATACAAATGTTAAAATTTACCTCCCCCTGGGTACGTAAAATATCCAAGATGAGATGTACTAACGTTTCTACCGTTCTTCGTTATTGTTCTACTAGGAAGAAATTTTCCCTGGGGCATGTATTTTGTTTCGTAGGGCTCCTGTTTCCGACGACCTAAATCAGTATAAAGGATCCCGTTACACACCATATTCCCAATATGCCTCAATGGTTCGTTCGTTCGTTATTTTGTCTGCTATGTTGCTGTTATACCCTGTTCAACCTGAAAGTTGGTTATAATTGGGGTATATTGTGCGTTCGGTTCTTCGGTGCTAGTCGAATGTTAGTCCTGAAAAGGACTGGTCCTGAAAAGGACCACTAGCTGGCTGTCTGGATTCCTCTACGCTGCTTGTCTGTTTATGGTGTCGTGGCGTGTTCATTTTTATGAACACCATGAACATGCCACGACACCATAAACAGACAAGCAACTGTTTTGTTTTTTGACGACTGCTTTATTTGTTTGGTACCTGTTTTGTTTATTTGGTAACTGTTTTGTTTGTTTGGTAACTGTTTTGGTTGTTTGGTAATTATTTTGTTTGTTTGGTAACTATTTTGTTTGTTTGGTAACTGTTTTGTTTGTTTGGTAACTGTTTTGGTTGTTTGGTAATTATTTTGTTTGTTTGGTACCAGTTTTGTTTGTTTGGTAACTGTTTTGGTTGTTTGGTAATTATTTTGTTTGTTTGGTAACAATTTTGTTTGTTTGGTAACTGTTTTGTTTGTTTGACGACTGTTTTGTTTGTTTGGTAACTATTTTATTTTTTTGACGACTATTTTGTTTGTTTGGTAACCGTGTTGTTTGTTTGGTAAATATTTTGTTTTTTTTGGTCACTGTTTTGTTTCTTTGGTAACTGTTTTGTTTGTTTGGTAACTATTTTGTTTGTTTGACAATTATTTTGTTTGTTTGACAACTATTTTGTTTGTTTGATAACTAAATTGTTGGTTTGACGACTGTTTTGTTTGTTTGGTGATTATTTTGTTTGGTAACTGATTTGTTTGTTTGACAACTATTTTGTTTGTTTGACAACTTTTTTCTTTGTTTGACACCTAGTTTGTTAGTTTGACTATTGTTTTGTTTGTTTGGTGACTATTTTGTTTGTTTGGTAACTATTTTGTTTATTTGGTAACAGTTTTGTTTGTTTGGCAACTTTTTTTGTTTGTTTGGTAACTATTGTGTTTGTTTTTGTAACTGTTTTGTTTGTTTGACGACTATTTTGTTTGTTTTGGTAACTCTTTTGTTTATTTAGTAACTGTTTTGTTTGTTTGCAACTATTTTGTTTGTGTGGTAACAATTATGTTTGTTTGGTAACTATTTTGTTTGTTTGGTAACTATTTTGTTTGTTTGTTTGTAACTATTATTTTTGTTGTTTGCTTTGTAAATGTTTGTGTCCTCAAGAATATCCTCTAGATAATAAAGGTTTTCTAAACCTAGTTCATTTAACAAAGTAGCAAGTAATGGTCCTTGGTACATGCATCAACCGATGCAGTACAATGCAGCGACATGTGAGCTGGGAAAGAACATCTCGTGACGACGACTTTCGGAGACAGGCTATGAATCGAAATCGCTCACGACCCAAAATCGATAGAGTTAATGAAAAAGTCAATTTACCTTGCTTTCATGAAATACACAGAAATATCACGCCTCCCGACATGTGGGAAAACACTAGAGGTATTATCTCGACTAAACGAAATATCCATAAGAGGACTACACATCCCTGACAGAACAAAAATAGCGGAGATCCCCTCTTCAACGAGGCATCTCTTTCGCCATTCCAAATCGCTCACTCCCACTAGTGGTGGGCGGAAACCGATCGACAAACAACAAGACAAGTCATGCGCAGTCCAGCGCAAAAATGACCACAGCTCAAAAGTTAACTGCATTCGATACCAACGCGAGAAGACAAATGCTTACCGAGAAAAGTGACTATAAATTCCAAGCAGTTGTTGCCCTTGCGTTATAAAACAGATATTGAAATAAAACGATGTTGCGAGAATTTATCACGCAACATATCACCACCTCCTCCCGATAAAAAAAAATGTGGAACATATTTTTTTTTCAATATCAAAGAGCAAGCGATAAGCGGCTCAAAACGCACGAATTATGCGCTGATAATTAACTAAATTGCCAAACAATAGGCTAATTATAGAGTGTCTGGTGAAGATATACCTCAACAGAAAAATAAATATGTCTCAAAAAATATTCACATCGGGGAGGTGTCACCAACACACATCACGTTAGCATGTAAACACAATATACGTATGCAAGTTACTATAATCATCATTAAACAGCATACTCTAATATTGTCTTTAAAAATGGATGTACAAATCTGATAGGAAAATTTAAATAGTACATTCTTTGACATGTAATGACATAAGTACATAGTAAAGTTAAACTACATGACGATCCAGGACATATGCTCTGGTATTCCGAGGGTAAGTACACAATCTAGAACTCGTAAGGTAAGTCCTCAGCTCAACAATGACATTCTGAGAAAGTACAAGCAATATAATGCTAATTAATAACTAATATGCTTCATAAGGTACAATACATTATTAATAATTGTGGCTGTTTAGTAAACTAACGGCCCTTATATTAACTACTCAGTCCTCCTCTATCATTTTAAAAAACGAACAGAAGAAGATGACAACAAAGCACGATAGTGTGTACATATAAAGTAAGTACAGATGTGCTAATCTATTGTAGAAATATAGGTGTGTTATGACTCTGTAATATATAGAAATATAGGACAGAAGTATTAGTTGGAGTCATGTGGGCATCTAGACAAAATGTCAGCCATCACATTATCCGCACCACGGATAGCTCGTACCGTGAAGTGAAAAGGTTGAAGAGCTATAGCATATCGAGTGGATCTCGAACTCTTCAAATTCTTAGTCTGAATAGCTGTAAGAGCTTTCTGATCAGTCTCTAGAATGAAATGTGCGCCCAGGAGGAATCTTTGTAGCTTTAGAATTGACCAAACCATCGCTAACAACTCACGGTCTAAAACCGAGTAGTTCCTCTCTGCCGCATTTAGTTTTCTAGAAATGTACATAACAGGATGCAGAGTATTTGCATATTCTTGCATCAGTGCTGCTCCAATCCCAGTGGATGAAGCATCACTCCGAAGAACAAAAGTCCTATCAAGAGTAGGTAATCTTAAGATGGGAGGAGAAGAAAATATATTCTTGATTTGGTCTAGTGAAGATTGGCATTCTTCAGACCAACGGACCAGATTAGGCGAACCTTTCTTCAACAATGTTGAGAGAGGTGCCATGATCGAAGATAAATTTGGAATAAATCTCCCATAAAATTGAATTAAACCTAAGAGACTCCTAACTTGTTTCTTCGTTTTAGGAACAGAGATGTTCAGTATTTTGGAAGTATTGTGGTCTTCTGTCTTCAAGAGACCATGACCAACACGATGACCCAGGAAAGAGATTTCACCAAAACCAACAAAAGCTTTAGAAGGTTTTGCTGTCAAATTATTCTCACGTAGAGTGGACAGTAAGTCATATAACCCTAAATAGTGATCTTCCCAGGTATCACTGAAGAGACAGATGTCATCTAAGTATGCGATGACATCCGAACGATGTGACAGAATTCGACGCATCATGCGAACGAAAGTGGCAGGGGCGTTCATGAGACCAAAAGGCATAACATTCCATTGAAATAGACCCCTAGGTGTAGAAAAAGCAGTAAGAGGTTTGGCATGCTCTGCTAAAGGCACTTGCCAATAACCTTTAGACAAGTCAAGTTTAGTGAAGAATCTAGAATTAGAAAGTCTAATCAGTAGATCTAACAAAGGCATCGGTTCAGCGTCGAACTTTGTGACCTGATTCAATTTGCGATAATCAACGCAAATTCGTATGTTCTTATCCTTCTTCCGGACAATAACCATGGAAGAAGAATATGGTGAAGTCGATGGTTCAATTATATTTAATTGAATCATTTCATCCAATTCCTTTTCCACTTGCGACTGAAAGTGTATAGGAATAGGATACGGCCTAACCCTAATTGGATTATTGTCGGTAAGAATTATGTCATGTTCTATGACATCTGTGTGTCCAGGAATGTCAGTGAGAACATCCTGAAATGTTTGTAACATCGACAAGTCTCGTCGATGTTCGTCACCAGAAAGATTAGGAGAAACAGAAACGTTTTTCCAAGATTCCGTGGAATGTAATGGAACCACTGGAAGGGGAAGGTTGACATCAGAGAAGGTAGCTTCCTCATCCTGAATGACAGACAGGGATGAATAATGACCGTGAGGTGCAGGAGCATCATCCGTTGCCTGGAAAATAGGCAGCAAATAGTCCGGACGTTCGTGAAATTCCGAAAGCATGTTTATGTGGAAAGTTTTTATGCTTTCCATCAATATCGACCACATAGTCAACATCGGAAATCCGAGAGACTATTGCATACGGACCTTTCCATGCAATAAGAAGTCTATTTTCCCTACTGGGGAGTAGGACGAATGCTTTGTCACCTGGACAAAGTTGTCGTAGACATCTATTCTTGTTAGCAAACTGCCTTGCCTTCTCTTTAGCAATTTCTGATGAAGCAGTTGCTAGCTTACATGCCTCAATGATCTTTTGTCTAAGAGCAATGACATACTCATATGAGGATTGAGTTTCATCGCTAATATCATCGGCAGTGATGAGATCGTGTAATAAAGACATAGGGCCGCGTGGACGCGCGCCAAAGACAAGTTCGAAGGGAGAAAATCCTGTGTGTTCATTAGGGACTTCTCTATAGGCAAAGAGAGCCGCGGGTAAAACCCTGTCCCAATCTTGAGGATGATCTTCAGTTATCTTACCAAGCAAAGTCTTGAGCGTTCTATTCAGACGCTCAACTAACCCATTAGACATAGGATGGTAGATACTACTGAGAGATCGTTCAATATGTAAGGTAGACATTACCTGTGACATAGTGTCAGATATGAGTTGAGTGCCATGGTCTGACAATATTTCTCTGGGGAACCCCAAGCGAGAAAATATCAACCAAAGAGCATCTGCGATATCTGTAGTAGATATGCTCTTAAGAGGAATAGCCTCTGGCCAACGTGTGCACATATCGACACATGTAAGGATAAACTGATGTCCTCTGGCCGACTTGACCTTAAAAGGGCCAATAATATCTATGGCCATTTTCTGAAACGGCCGAATAGGAATGTCAGCAGCCTGGATAGGCGCATCATGTCGTGGTCCTCTAGATTTGACCTCCTGACATACCTTGCATGATCGGCAGTAAATACGAATGTCCTTATTGACAAAAGGCCAAAAGAAAGCCGCAAGGACTCTCGACTTCGTACGGGCAAAACCCATATGTCCAGCACATTGCGAGTCATGAGCATGTTGCAATATTTGGACTCTCATGCTCTTGGGAACAAGAATTTGCGAATGTGCCGACGTAGTCGAATCTTGTACCATACGTACAAGTACGCCGTTTCTCATTGCAATCCAAGATTTTCTATTTGTATCCTGATTCGGATCACCTTTCTTCGCAAGAACGAAGAATTTTTTTAAAGAAGGATCTTCTTCTTGCAATTTTATGAAAGAGTCACGAGTGATTACTAAGTGACTATCTTGGCTATCAACTCCATTATCACTATTCAGTGAAGTTTCGGGTGTTTGTAGAGCTTGTGCTCTTGTAACTACTGCATTTGTAGCTTGCATGTTATTATCTTCCCAAGCAGCAATCTGCTGTGGGGTACACTCCCTAACTCCGTGAATACGACCAATAATAAGGTCCGCAATAGGATTAGGTAAGAGACAAGCATGCACATCTCCAGTAAAGAAAGGAGTGGCAATGCGAATTACAGCAGTAGGATATTTTTCTAGAGTGCCGCCAAATGTGACACATTTAATAACCCTTCCTGTAGCACAAGATGGATCTACAAGCGATTGTCTAACACCAATAGTGGTGCATCCGGAATCGAAAAGTAGTGAGACCGGAGTATCATTAACAAGACCCTTATGTAGAATTAAAGAACCCCTCCCGTCATGCGCAACAGCAGCAGGAAGAGCGGGAAGTGGGTGACCACAACTCAAAGTAGTTATGGTACCCGGTTCGAATAAAGTACTGCATTGGGGGCATTTGTTTGCTCTCTCAAAGTCAAAAGCAGAACTAGTGACAGCGTCAAAGTTTTTACTATCAACCACATGATTACAGGCTGCCTCAGTTTCCTGTTGTACAGCATTAGCCTGCTGATATCTCTTTTTTTTTGTGTTGAGATCTACCCCGACTATTATTACCTCTGAAGTTATCAGAGTTATTATTATCTCTGCAGTTATTATTGTCTCTATTGTAATTGTTATACTGGTTCGAATTCCAGTTTCCACGATTACTATCATGTTCACATTGATGCGAACATCTATTTGTTTGGTTCTGAGGTCTTCGGCAGGAATAACCTCTATTACCATATCCTCTTTTGAAATGCTTATAATTATTAGGGTGATAGTAACGACCACTATCAGGTTGTCTCCAATTCTTCGAAGAAGAATCACCATGAAATTGGTTTCCATGATTTTGACAGAAATTACCGCTACTCTTTCTATCAAAATTTTGTTGGAATCTACGAGCAAAGTTTTGACCATACGGAGCTGCCGAAGCAACTGGTAAACCTTCTTTCACCTTAGAGTTACCCATGGTTATGTGTGGGTGCGCAGTTACGTATTGGCAACAGAAATCTTCCATTTCTTTTATTGTTTTAGGTTTACGTTCATGAAGGAAAGCAAGGAAAGACTCATTGACAGACGACATGACTTTGTCTCTAAGTATTAAGTCCATAAGTCCTTCATAAGTTTTTTCCGTCTTAGATAGTTCAACCCATCGTGAGAAAGTAATGCGTATTCTTGCAATAAACTCGGAGAATTCAACTCCATTTTCAGGTAACATGTTTTTAAATTGTAGACGATAGCCGTCTTCGTTAAGCTGATATTTCTTTAACAAAGCGGCCCTGACAACCTCATAATTGTTCTTGTCAGGTTCATCCACCATATTTAATACACTTAGAGCTTTACCTGTCAGTATCCCTGATAACTGATAAACATATTTTGCTTTGTCTATGTTATGAGCTGTACATGCTTGTTCAAATCTGTCCAGATAGAACATTATGTCATCACTGGAAGGACTAAATGTTGGTAACTTAATCTTAAAAGTATCATTATTAGCCTTACCAGAAGATGAACCCTTGTTTGAATCATTACCATTACTCATGCTCGTCAATTTCAATTTCTCCAACTCTAAAGCTAAGAGTTTTTTCTTCATGTTCCATTTTTGCTTTCCTCTCATCAGACTCTCTTTGTAACTTCCTTTCTTCAGCTTGAGCCTGCATTTGAAGTCTTTCATTTTCAGCTTCTTTTTCAAGTCTTTTATTTTCAGCTTCTTTTTCAAGTCTTTTATTCTCAGCCTCTAGCTGTAGCTTTCTTTCCTCAGCTTCTGATTCCCTTTTTTGTTTTTCCATTTCCATTTGGAATCTCTTTTCATCCACCTGCATCTGCAGTTTCTTTTGTTCAGCTTCCATCTGCAGTTTCTTTTGTTCAGCTTCCATTGCTTTATCATATCGAGCAGTTGCAAATTCTTCTAACTTATCACCAGTCTTGCCAAGCAATTTACCCTGCTCAATAAAGTGCTCAAATGTAGACATGTTGTCTAACATATGAGTCCAAAACCTGAAATAATTAACTAATTTATTTCAAACCTAAGTGTAACAAGTATTAATTAAGCACTTGTATATTCACATCACATTATATTATCCCAGTCTCTGTGGGAAACAAGTCTCTAATCAAAGAACTTGTATATGAAATATCAGCACTCAAATCTTGATCATAAGTGCACTTCTCATTCAATAGTGCACGACACTATTCATCATTCATTTATCATCAGTATAGTAGTAACAGTGCATTAGCATAGCCCATTAACTAATTACTATAACTGTAAACAATGACTATGTAAACACATGCAGAATGTAAACATTGAAAATGTAAACAATACAAACAATGTAAACAATAACAATGTAAACAATAACAAAGATCAGCAACAATACAAAAACTTTCGCAGAAATCAACTAAAAATAAAGCAGAAATTAATGAAATATCACAAAAAATGTGACGATATCTGCGATAGAATTAAACAAAATACATGACACCACAGTGTATAAACAAAAATGTTGTATGAAACTAAAATATAGTCAAGATGAGGCTAACAAATACAAACAAATCAAAACTAAACTAAAGAATGCGAAATAATAACGAAAACAATATTAAAACATGTCATCACAACTAACATAAATAGCAACAGAAGTCGCTTAGCAAATTCCAGTATCGGAAATTTGCAAACCTTACAGAAAACGCTCACAATAGACGACCTCTATGACGTGGCATAATCTAACGGAGACACCACCCAACCGAGAACCCGCTGAAATATAAACATATAAATATACAAATAACATATAGACATATAACATATAGAATGAGATGATACACAGAAGACTCAGCAGAAGTATAAGGGCACAGTTTACATACAAACAGGCCACTTAACTTAAAGGCTTCCAATCGTAGAACAGCAGAAAAACGGATGTCAATCAACGTCCTAAAGAGCGAAGCTCCAACGATGATGGCACATCTGAACTGCTTCCACTGCTAACACGATGGTACAAGAGCTTCTGACATACTGTGTGTTGAGTTGTTTCGGCACTTGACCTTCTAATCCAAAAGTAAGTTGATGGAAATCGGTACTTGGCCTTCTTCAGAAAACAACCCGCTTCAACCGGCACTTGACCTTCTCAAAAAACGACAGCACTGGAACCTTGACAGCAGCAACTTGCTTGACTTGCGTAAAAGATAACAGCAGTCCGAGTTATCCGGCAACATGTAACAACGCCGGGTACTGTCAAATTCTTGTTTCCGTCAAAAAGTTGAAATTTTGACTTTTACCGGGCAACGCCGAGTACTTTAAAAATTTTGAAGATGTTGACTGTATTGAAGAATGTTAATTTCTTGAAGGATGCTGATGAATTCTTGTTGAAAATGAAGTGGGTAAGGGACCCCGTGTTTGCTAGTACCAGAATCAAACCAGCTTATGGCCACCAAATGATGCGTGATGCCATATGATGATGGATGGCATCCGCATGTCTGGTTTTGTGTAGTGTGTAGATGTGTTCAGTCAAAACAATGTTCATGCAACAATAACAGGGCAATCCACATAGGACGTCAGTAAACTCACGACGTATAAAGTCAATGAGTCTTGAAACAGCCGTTGACGTTTTTCTTCATTATTTATTGTGGACGCCACAGTGACAAAATGGTTACGCAAATGTGTAGGCACATCAAACAGTCATTATCACAGCAACATTCAATACAGCAATAAACGGTAGACAGCATTACAATGATGAGTCAGATGCATGTTATATTTCAAAGTGCTGTAAATGTAGTCAGGTGAACAACTCCATCCTTTTCTATAACAGCCAGGAGATAACCAGATGTATGAGATCAGTTCACTCTCCTTAGTTTGACTTCAGCAAGACAGACACGTCTGCCGAAGTATAAATAATGTCCTCAAGAATATCCTCTAGATAATAAAGGTTTTCTAAACCTAGTTCATTTAACAAAGTAGCAAGTAATGGTCCTTGGTACATGCATCAACCGATGCAGTACAATGCAGCGACATGTGAGCTGGGAAAGAACATCTCGTGACGACGACTTTCGGAGACAGGCTATGAATCGAAATCGCTCACGACCCAAAATCGATAGAGTTAATGAAAAAGTCAATTTACCTTGCTTTCATGAAATACACAGAAATATCACGCCTCCCGACATGTGGGAAAACACTAGAGGTATTATCTCGACTAAACGAAATATCCATAAGAGGACTACACATCCCTGACAGAACAAAAATAGCGGAGATCCCCTCTTCAACGAGGCATCTCTTTCGCCATTCCAAATCGCTCACTCCCACTAGTGGTGGGCGGAAACCGATCGACAAACAACAAGACAAGTCATGCGCAGTCCAGCGCAAAAATGACCACAGCTCAAAAGTTAACTGCATTCGATACCAACGCGAGAAGACAAATGCTTACCGAGAAAAGTGACTATAAATTCCAAGCAGTTGTTGCCCTTGCGTTATAAAACAGATATTGAAATAAAACGATGTTGCGAGAATTTATCACTATTTTGTTTGTTTGGTAACTATTTTGTTTGTTTGGTAACTGCTTTGAATGTTTGAGAACTATTTTGTTTGTTTGGTAACTATTTTGTTTGTTTTTGTAACTGTTTTGTTTGTTTGACGACTATTTTGTTTGTTTTGGTAACTCTTTTGTTTATTTAGTAACTGTTTTGTTTGTTTGCAACTATTTTGTTTGTGTGGTAACAATTATGTTTGTTTGGTAACTATTTTGTTTGTTTGGTAACTATTTTGTTTGTTTGGTAACTGCTTTGAATGTTTGAGAACTGTTTTGTTTGTTTGATGACTATTTTTTTGTTGTTTGGTAACTATTTTATTTTTTTGGTAACTATTTTGTTTGTTTGGTAGCTGTTTTGTTTGTTTGACGAATATTTTGTTTGTTTGGTAACTATTTTCTTTGTTTGACGACTAGTGTTTTTGTTTGACGACTATTTTATTTGTTTGACGACTATTTTCTTTGTTTGACGACTTTTGCGTTTGTTTGGTAACTATTTTATTTGTTTGACGACTATTTTGTTTATTTGGTAACTATTTTATTTGTTTGACGACTATTTTGTTTGTTTGGTAATTATTTTCTTTTTCTGACGACTGTTTTGTTTGTTTGGTAACTATTTTGTTTGTTTGGTAATAATTTTGTTGGTTTGTTAACTATTTTGTTTGTTTGGTAACTATTTTCTTTGTTTGGTAACGGTTTTGTTTGTTTGGTAACGGTTTTGTTTGTTTGACTACTGTTTTGTTTGTTTGGTAATATTTTCTTTGTTTGGTAACGGTTTTGTTTGTTTGGTAACTGTTTTGTTTGTGTGACATCTATTTTGTTTGTTTGACGACAATTTCTTTTCTTGGTAACTGTTTTGTTTGTTTGGTAACTGTTTTGTTTGTGTGACATCTGTTTTGTTTGTTTGGTAACTATTTTTTTTTTGATAACTATTTTGTTTGTTTGGTAACTGTTTTGTTTGTTTGGTAAGTGTTATCTTTGTTTGGTAACTATTTTCTTTGTTTGACGTCTATTTTGTTTGTTTGGTAACTATTTTCTTTGTTTGGCGACTGTTTTGTTTGATTGGTAACTATTGTGTTTAGTAACTATTGTGTTTTTCTGGAAACTATTTTATTTGTTTGATAAATGTTTTGTTTGTTTGGTAACTATTTTGTTTGTTTGGTAACTAATTTGTTTTTTGGTAACTCTTTTGTTTGATTGGTAACAATTGGTTTTGTTTGGTAACTATTGTGTTTGTTTGGTAACTATTGTGTTTGTTTGGTAATTATTTTGTTTGTTTGGTAACTGTTTTGTTTGTTTGGTAACTATTTTGTTTCTTTGACGACTATTTTGTTTGTTTGACAACTGTTTCTTTCTGGAGCATAGGCCGTCTCCAAACACAATGCAAGTCCTCCTGTCACATGTCAGCAGCTCAAGGTCTCCCCATGTAAGGCTCATTACTTTCATTAATGTCTCCAGCTCTCTTCTCCAAACGACTTTCTGTCTCGCTCTGCCTCTCCCTGGGGATGTCATATCAAAAGACAACCTTGTAATGCTATCAGCGTGTTTCCTATCCACCGCCGGTGTCCTCTCATACGTCTGAAGATGATTTCATATTCTCAAATTTGGCTTGACATGTTTACAGAATATGTTAGCCGGACTTAGTGCTGAATCATTCTGCGTCGTCTTTTACGACATGCTTGGTAGGTCATGGTGTTAATGATTCTCAACCTGTGGGTCGCGATCCTTAATTGGGTCGCAGGAAACACTGTGTGGGTTGCGTCCATTTACGTTTCCCTTACTCTAAGTTTGAAGTGGTATCGTCATCATCAGGTCGGCTGCGAAGGATCTCCAACGTATTCTGTCTCTTGTCTTGATGGTGCACTCTGATAGACTCTTTCTGTCCATCTCTTGATGTTGTCTTCCCACTTATATCGCTGTCTTCCTCTTGCACGTTTGCCTTCAACTCTTTCTTCTACTACGGTCTTCAGTAAGGTGTTATCTGTTTACATGGCCAAAATATGTTACCTGTCTGTGGTGAAGTGGGATGTTATAAATATTTATAGGGGACTTAGTGTACTGACTGAGATCAGCTGTGAAGGTATATATATCTAATAAGAGTAGTGTATTATATATAACCTTACTTGCTGCCACATATGTATACCTCAGTCAGAATTATTCTGGAATAGTGTGATGACTACGTTATATGTCTAGGGTATGTGTATGATGAAGTGTAAGTCATAACAACAACAGACAGATAAACAATTTAATTTATTCCACTACACTTGACAACACTGTGACACTCACATACATAAAACACTCTACAAGGATATCTTAAAGGAGTCACTGATAACTTTTCAAATAACAATATGTATTCATTGCTGTCATGAATGAATATGTGTCCTGATTCAAATACAAAGGGAACCAGGAATCACAATCAATTTTAATTACAAGTTATATGTACAGAATTTATTAATATGAATCTTGTAGTGACATATGTTATTAAAAGTATCCTATGTATGTCAGTTGTGTAGTAGTAATATGAGGTAATACTGGTTTTGTTTTGTTCAAGCTCTGTTGGTATTTGTCATCATGACTTCAATAGTTTGTCTTTATTGGAACTAGTATTGGAGATGTTCTCAGTTCCTGATATTAAAACAATTAAATTCCCCTCTTAATTGTATTTTACACTGTCATTTTAAGATGGGGGTACATAATGTTGAGCTCAGCTGGCCACATCAGCTTATCTTGCGTGATGGCGGCAGGAAAAGACTCCTCTGCTCGATTTCTCCCCTGGGCTCTGGAGACACCTCACTGATAGCTAAATGGACCAAGGAGTATGCTGTCCGACTCTGGATTCAGCAAAGCTCTGACCAGGTGCTGCTCAATAACGTCAAGACCACAGTCCCTGAAAACAAGAAGGATGTACCTTCTACTTCATAACTAATTGATACTCTAGTTCTACACTGAGCACAATACATCACAAACATTGAGTTCAGAGCGTTAGGCCAACTGTCAGCTTCATCTGAAATATTTTATACCAGTATTTCCCTCCCTAATGGTTACTACGCCTCTGCAATTCCAGCATTATTTCTTTCTAGTCAATCATCTAGGTGTCAGTGTACTGTTTGGCCATTCCATGCCGTTTTACTTTCCTCCGACACCTTCTGTTCAGGCTGGAGCATTATAGGCTTTACATCATGTTTGCTACTGAACTACACATATATACAGGCATAAATTAACAATTCACATTCAATTTTCATTAAAAGATACTGAATGTTTCAAGCTTACCACAATTCATGGAAATAAACACAGATACGTTGACTAGCAATGAATTCTGGCACAAATACTGGCACAAATTCCCATCTGCTTATGTTCCAGGCTTTTATTTAGCAAAAATATGAGCTGGCTTCAACGCACTGTTGCTTTATCAAGCTTATTTGAACTAGTGGTCTCGAACTAACGCTCCTAAGTGATTATATCAGCGAGTCTGGCCAATGGAGCCACGTTTCGACAAGTGTTTGAAAAAATTTTACCTTCCTACGTCTCCCCTAACAACCAAGGATAGCATTTATAGTCCGACTAATCGTGTTTAGCCTTACATATCATTCCAGCCAATCAGTTCAAATGTAACTTGTGGCCCATTTCCCGTACAATGGTGGTTTAAAAAATGTACCACTGAGCGATTCTGATTTTGGGTGTTGTCTGACAGCACCATCATTTTATTTTGGCTATAACTTGTTAATTCCTAGATTATTTGCATAACACTTAACATATTCTTTGTCATCAAGCCCTAAGGAACCCAAATATACAAATTTAAAAGAGCTAAGTGGCTGCGTTCAAAATATGCAATTTCTTCTACCTCCTGTTTCGAAGATGTGCTGTCTGGGTACTGTAATGTTTTCAAACGTAAACCCATCTAATGTTATCTTTTCTAATAAGCGTTTTCCAGGTTTTTTAAAACCTAACTCTGGGAAGGGTAGTGAATTTATCACTGTCCGTCTGAAAAAAAAGTTAGTGCATGTGGCCTTACACGCGTGATAGTAGTAATTGTGTATCGCGTTACGCTTGTTGGGGTGGCATTAATAGCGAGACGCGTGTTTAATTTTGCATGCGTTCCTGATTTTCAGCCCTCCCTTCACAATACAATTTGCAGACGAAGCATAAAACAAAGGGGATTTCGAGTACATTCTTTGTGACAGCACTGTTATTTTACCATTGCTCTTTTCTTTATTAGAATTTATTTGTTAGGCTTTATATTTACCTGATAATTTATATATGTGGATTAGAATATTTCACGACACCTCCCCTCTTAAAACAGACATCCCATGTCAGTCCTTTATTCTATATACACATAGATAAATGTAAGTCAACTTGACTTTACTCTGCTGTGGTGCTATCATGGTTTTATGTAGTTGGGTCCATTCAGAGTAGGCACTACTCATGAAATCTGCCTCAGACTTCTACAACCAATAATATATTTCGGTTATGTTACTGAACAGACGCAAGTGTGAGTGCTTGTCTTAATGCTGCTTAGCAACCCGTATTCACCATTTCTCTTCTCTGAGTCTGCGCAATGACATGTCCAGAGAACATTATATTTCCCTCAAAATGTACGTTATGAGGAGATAACATATACCTGGTGATAGCAGAGTTTTCGTAGTGGATCCCATAATCTTCTTATTATCCTGTATGAAACATTCGGAATATCCTCAATCAAAGAGGCAACTCAGGGATTCGTTACGTTCCTCCGAAATGTTTACATCCAACAATTTTCTCATCATTCTAGAGAAGACACTAGGCGCATTCTTCAATCCAAATGGCAATCTATTAAACTCATAGTGTCCTTCTGAGGTACTAAAAGCTAGGTATGGTCTAACCTCAGGCTTTACTGGAATCTGATAGTATCCTTTACTCAGATCCACTTTTGAGAAATATTTAGCTTTATTTAGTCTGGCAAACAGCTGATTTGTATCCGGCAATGGATCCACCTGTCCTTCTGTAATAGCATTCAGTCTCCTGTAATCTATACAGAGTCTATGTTCTCCAGAGGGCTTCCTTAAGAGTACAACACCGGAACTATACGAAGATTCATTGTGCGAAATAATTCCTTCCTTCAACAGATAGTCTATCTCTTCCTTCAAAGCTTTCTCCTTAGCAAACGGAATCGAATATGGTTTCATACAGACAGGTGTGGAGTCTATTAGTTTCATATCATATTCCAATAGGTTTGTATGCCCTGGTCGGTCTGTTAACACCTCTGCATGATTATTTAGAACCTGTTGCACTCTCTCTTTCTGAGTTTTCGTTAAATGTGTACTGATTTTCACCTGTGCTGCTGTCTCACAGGGGTGTAATGGATATTCAAATGATGAAAGTGGTTCCTTTTTCATCTCCATGGCGATGGACAAGGTCAACAAGTGTGTCTCTTCCTAATGTTCTCTTTCCAAATATTTCTTCAGGAGATTCACATGATAGATTTTTTCTTTCCCCTTCTTATCTATCTTATAATTTGTTCTAGACACCTTCTCTAGAACTGTATATGGACCTTGCCATCCAATCTGTAACTTATTCTGACTCCCGGGCAAAAGAAGCAGTACTTTCTCTCCCACAGCCAAATTTCTGTCTTTCGCTTTCCTGTTATAATAGGCAGCATGTTTCTTCCTGGCTTGTTTCAAATTTTCATGGCAAGTTTCCAGCCAGTTTTTAAACGAGTGGTCAGCTCATTCACATATTGGTATGAAGATGTAATGTTTTCCTCTGCCTTTTCATCAGTCCACGTTCTTAACAAAGCTACATATGGACCTTTAATTTTGTGGACCTATTTGTCCATGCACCGGTATGGTCTCTTCCACTCGAAGCTTTATAGTGATGATTTTTCCTCCCAGAATTATCATTCACAAAACGACCGCTACCAATTTTTCTTTTGGGGCTTTCTCCCCACTTAAAATTCTTGATGAGAGATTTCCTCTCTGCATCCTCTTCCTCCAGTTTGTTTAAGTCCGATTGAGGGATTTTCGGCTTATCCTGGGGTAAGACATCTTTTTGCACTCTCCGCATAGTGGCCATTGTAAAACAGTTAAGTGAAGCTTGTCCGTGAAGAGGGGCTTCCCATTCCATTTGGTCCACTTTATCAAATCTATTTTTCTTTTTATTATCAGGCCTAATTTTGCCCCGTGGCGTGTCCAGGTCCTGATCAATGTTCCCACTTGTGGGTGTTCCCTCATGTGCTATGCTACACCTTTCTACAAAATTCTCAATGTCCCATCTTGCTTTGGGCCAATAATAATTGTGAGCCACCTTTTGAATGATGGTACCTATCTTCTCATGGTCCCCATCTGGTTTCACATGTAGGCTCCTTATTAAGTCTGCCCTATATCTTTTAGGAAGTACCAGTTGTCCCTGACCTTTGGATCTAGCTCCAGTCTTCCTATACATCAACTTGTTTTTCATGTAAAAATCTCCCTTGCCTGGAGTTGTATGACAAGTTGACAATTTTCTGAAACAAGGCTTGAGTGTTTTATCCCCAGCCTGTGCCTTCCTCATCTCTTCTGGAGTGGTATCCAACATAATATCCTCCTCCTGTCTTGAGGTCGACCTGACCTGAAGGGTTGCCATATACACAGGTTTCCTTCTGCAACGGTCAGTGTCATGATTGTCCATCTGACAATTCTTACACCACCTTTTTCCTTGGTTGAAAGATTTTCTTTCATCATATTTCCTTTCATCGAATTGTGGGGATTTATTTTTATTTTCATACCGTGGCCTATCAAACTGGTGCTTACTTTTGTTTTGATCTCTAGGATCAAATTGATTAAAGTTCTGTGGTGCCCTAAAGTTATCCACTTGTTTCTTTTTATTACCTGTTACCTCTGCTTGAGCTGCTTGATACCTTTCAGCAACATTTAGCAACTCACCCAGCCTCTCTGCACCTTGTTCCATGAGAAACTTTCTCAGGTCTGGAGCCATGGACTCTCTTAATTGCTCTATAAGGACCATTTCCTTAAGATCTTGGGTTTTCCCCAGAGAAGTCCATTGCTCCATGTATGTCTCTATTCGTGCAGAAAACTGGTGATAGGTTTCACCTGACAGTAGTTTAGCATTCCTAAATTTTTTCCTATAAAATTCTGCATTCTTTTCATATCTTAACAAAAGAGCCTGCTTTAGCATGTCATAATTTTCCTGATCACCTCTGCTCATTTTTGCAAAAACTTCATAAGCTGCCCCACGAAGTCCTTGAGATAACTTTAAGCTCCACCTTTCTCTCTCTAACCCATACGTGGTAGCTAATAGTTCATACCTATTTAGGTAGCTCTCTATATCATCGTCTTCTCAACAAAATGATCTAAATGAAAATTCATAGCTGAGGTTGAGGCTCCCTGGCTAGCAGTGGCATCAGAGGCAAAGGGACTGGCACCATTTTCAGGAGCATGGCCTTGAAACTCAAACTCCCTTAGTCTTAACTCATGTTCCCTTTGTAATCTGTTCTCCTCCTTTTCTGCTTCCCTTTCTGCAGCTAATCTCTTCTCTTCCCTTTCTGCAGCTAATTTCTTCTCTTCCCTTTCTGCAGCTAATTTCTTCTCTTCTCTTTCTGCAGTCAATCTTCTTTCTTCTGCTTCCAATTTCTTAGCCTCAGCCTCAATCTGCAACCTCTTAGTCTCAGCCTCAGCCTGCAACCTCTTAGTCTCAGCCTCAGCCTCAAATTGTAACTTCTTAATTTCCCTTTCAGCCTCTAACTTTCTTTCGGCTTCAAACCTTCTTTCTTCGCGTTCAATAAATTTGTCACATTCCGTAGTGACATAGGCAACCATAACTTGCCCATCTAATCCTAACTCTTTTGCAGTCTGAACAGCAGCAGATCGAAATTTGGCCAGGTCCGCCATTGTCTATCAGGTAAATTTATACAATGTCTAACCAACAATTCAATCTCTAAATATATATCTAATGGACAACACAGGCACCGTGAGCTCAACCTTATTTAATTCCACCCAAGGATACCTTTTAATTCTTATATTCCCTGAAGTGAATTACCCCCAATATTTTTAATAGGGAAAGATTCAAAATCCCGGACGAGCCCCCAATATATGTGGTGAAGTGGGATGTTATAAATATTTATAGGGGACTTAGTGTACTGACTGAGATCAGCTGTGAAGGTATATATATCTAATAAGAGTAGTGTATTATATATAACCTTACTTGCTGCCACATATGTATACCTCAGTCAGAATTATTCTGGAATAGTGTGATGACTACGTTATATGTCTAGGGTATGTGTATGATGAAGTGTAAGTCAAAACAACAACAGACAGATAAACAATTTAATTTATTCCACTACACTTGACAACACTGTGACACTCACATACATAAAACACTCTAAAGGATATCTTAAAGGAGTCACTGATAACTTTTCAAATAACAATATGTATTCATTGCTGTCATGAATGTATATGTGTCCTGATTCAAATACAAAGGGAACCAGGAATCACAATCAATTTTAATTACACGTTATATGTACAGAATTTATCAATATGAATCTTGTAGTGACATATATTTTTAATAGTATCCTATGTGTGTCAGTTGTGTAGTAGTAATATGAGGTAATACTGGTTTTGTTTTGTTCAAGCTCTGTTGGTATTTGTCATCATGACTTCAATATTTTGTCTTTATTGGAACTAGTATTGGAGATGTTCTCAGTTCCTGATATTAAAACAATTAAATTCCCCTCTTAATTGTATTTTACACTGTCATTTTAAGATGGGGGTACATAATGTTGAGCTCAGCTGGCCACATCAGCTTATCTTGCGTGATGGCGGCAGGAAAAGACTCCTCTGCTCGATTTCTCCCCTGGGCTCTGGAGACACCTCACTGATAGCTAAATGGACCAAGGAGTATGCTGTCCGACTCTGGATTTCAGCAAAGCTCTGACCAGGTGCTGCTCAATAACGTCAAGACCACGGTCCCACAATTCATGGAAATAAACACAGATACGTTGACTAGCAATGAATTCTGGCACAAATACTGGCACAAATTCCCATCTGCTTATGTTCCAGGCTTTTATTTAGCAAAAATATGAGCTGGCTTCAACGCACTGTTGCTTTATCAAGCTTATTTGAACTAGTGGTCTCGAACTAACGCTCCTAAGTGATTATATCAGCGAGTCTGGCCAATGGAGCCACGTTTCGACAAGTGTTTGAAAAAATTTTACCTTCCTACGTCTCCCCTAACAACCAAGGATAGCATTTATAGTCCGACTAATCGTGTTTAGCCTTACATATCATTCCAGCCAATCAGTTCAAATGTAACTTGTGGCCCATTTCCCGTACAATGGTGGTTTAAAAAATCTACCACTGAGCGATTCTGATTTTGGGTGTTGTCTGACAGCACCATCATTTTATTTTGGCTATAACTTGTTAATTCCTAGACTATTTGCATAACACTTAACATATTCTTTGTCATCAAGCCCTAAGGAACCCAAATATACAAATTTAAAAGAGCTAAGTGGCTGCGTTCAAAATATGCAATTTCTTCTACCTCCTGTTACGAAGATGTGCTGTCTGGGTACTGTAATGTTTTCAAACGTAAACCCATCTAATGTTATCTTTTCTAATAAGCGTTTTTCAGGATTTTAAAACCTAACTCTGCGTGTTTAATTTTGCATGCGTTCCTGATTTTCAGCCCTCCCTTCTTTCTATTTGAGTCCATCTGTTCGTTCGTTTTGGTAACGTAGTATAATTAATGTTAGGATTAATTTAGGTCATTACGCAGTGTGCCTCTCAATGTTTTTCTTAGAAATGCAATACCCGTTTTAATGTGTTTTGGAAACGCTTGTATTTATGCAGTGGCTTATATTTAACGTGGAAACGTTACAATTTGCAGACGAAGCATAAAACAAAGGGGATTTCGAGTACATTCTTTGTGACAGCACTGTTATTTTACCATTGCTCTTTTCTTTATTAGAATTTATTTGTTAGGCTTTATATTTACCTGATAATTTATATATGTGGATTAGAATATTTCACGACACAGACATTAAACAACATTACCCTACATTTCCACATGTAGATCACAGACATTAAACAACATTACCCTACATTTCCACATGTAGATCACAGACATTAAACAACATTACACAAAGCTCTATTGTCATGTTTCATCTTTTTAATGTTCGTCCATGTCTTCCTTTTACCTCTCATATCTGTATCCAGCTCCCTTTTACGTGTATGTGTGTGTGTGTGTTTTATTTTACTTATTACGTAGGCTTCTCACACTTCATTGATCATTTACCGCCCCGTAAAAATGGAAAGCGCCGGAGTGGTGATGGCAGCGCCCATGTTAAGAACCGCTGTTCTAAAAATGAGCACACGCCGAGCTTCTATATGAACCATCTCTCGCTTATCCGGTTTAGCACGAGCGTCAGTTTAGTGAGGAAGAGACTTGACAACAGAATCGGCTTATTGTGTGTGAAAGGTGAGTAGGTGAGATCTTTATTGCTGGAGGATAGACTGGTGGGTTGGCTGCAGGTGTAAGTGTTGGAGATGATGATGCGCAGACGGTCGATGGAGAAGAATGAACGATATTTGAGGATGATAAAGGTGATACGGAGGTTGGAAACTGAAGGATTGACGTGAAACTGGGATGGGATTACATCTCATAGTGATGAACATGTGATCGTGATCCTGAAAAGTATGATAGTCAGGAAATGTGATGGTGACACACTGGGTCGGCCTTAAGCAGACCTAATCAGGCCCCTCACTAGAAGGGGACCCTGCACTCGGGTTCCCACCTCCAGCTTTGAAAAAAACAAACAAACAAAGAACGAAGATTATTTCAGATTAGATTAAAAATATATAGCCTATATATTTATTAGCCATGTTTTAACATAAAAGGTGTTACAACACACCTAAAATATCTATATTTATTAGCCATGTTTTAACATAAAAGGTGTTACAACACACCTAAAATATCTATATTTATTAGCCATGTTTTTTTTTTTTTTTTTTTTTTTTTTTTTTTTTCTTTTTTTTTTTTTTCGTTCGCCCGCTAATACTCGAGGCGAAATCTCAGGTTATTATTTTATGTCTAACCTGACATTGATTTTACGTGAGTATCCCTTTATTTCTTGTACAGAGACAGGTGTCCCTCGCCATTCAGGCAAATACTCGCCGATTTCGGAGGTACCCATTGCAGCTGGGTCGGCTCAGGAGCCGCCAGTCCCTGGTCGACGACACTCCTTCAAATGTCTTCGCCAGGTCTCGAGTTAATCCAGTCCAAATCCCGGTCGACGAAAAATCCTCAAATGCCGTCGCCCGGGTTTGATCCTGTATCACCCGGTCGCCAGAGCGGTGTTGTAACCACTACGCTAGCGCGGCTCCCAGCCATGTTTTAACATAAAAGGTGTTACAACACACCTAAAATATCTATATTTATTAGCCATGTTTTAACATAAAAGGTGTTACAACACACCTAAAATATCTATATTTATTAGCCATGTTTGAACATAAAAGGTTTTACAACCTGAAATATCTATATTTATTAGCCATGTTTGAACATAAAAGGTGTTACAACACACCTAAAATATCTATATTTATTAGCCATGTTTGAACATAAAAGGTGTTACAACACACCTAAAATATCTATATTTATTAGCCATGTTTTAACATAAAAGGTGTTACAACACACCTAAATATCTATATTTATTAGCCATGTTTTAACATAAAAGGTCTTATAACACACCTAAAATATATATATTTATTAGCCATGTTTTAACATAAAAGGGGTTACAACACACCTAAAATATCTATATTTATTAGCCATGTTTTAACATAAAAGGTGTTACAACACACCTAAAATATCTATATTTATTAGCCAAAACATAGAAGATAAGGAAGCCAAAATGATAAGTAGAAGGTTCATAGATCAACTAACTAAACAAAGTCTGGCTGTCTACACTGATGGATCCAAGGGTGATAGTGGGCAACTAGGTGCTGGAGTTGTAATACCACAATGGGGAATAAAAAAGAGCTACAGTGTAACGGAAGGAGTATCGATTTTTACCGCAGAGATGGTAGCAATTCTTAAAAGTCTAGAAATAATCGAAGATAACCCACCAGAAGCTGTTACGATATTTACAGACTCACTATCATCACTACAAGCACTAGAACACCCAGGTAAATGTAGCCGGCCAGACATAAAGGAAGACATTCTAGCAATTAATACATCACTAGGGAACAGAGGATGTAGTGTGAGGCTAGTGTGGGTTCCAGCACACATAGGTACTGCTGGCAACGAGTTGGCAGACCAGACCGCCAAGAATGGAAGAACAAGTAAAAACAATATAAAAGCAAGACTGGGAAGGTCGGAGATCAAGAGCCAAGTGAAGGAAACTATAAAAGAAGAATGGAAGACAACATGGAAGGAAAGTAGAAAAGGCAGACACGCGTTCAAACTGCTGAATGAACCAACGAGGACGTGCCAGGTCAGAAAAGAATTAAAGATACCTTCGAACAAAAAACTGTGGCGTCTCCGTCTCGGTGCAGCATACTTTATGATAGAAGAACCACACTGCCAAGAATGCCAGGAAGAACGAACGAACGAACGAACTTTATTTTCAAAGGGTTAAGAATTGGGCACGCAGGCCCGTCTGACATTCTGCCCTTCCTCTCTCTCTCATCATATATACTATATCCTTTCATCCTCACATTTACTATAAGCATAATTAAGGCATTTATCATTATAAAAGTAATATTACATTTGCAATAATCATCATAATTAAAGTACGTTTTTAACATTAAAAAAGAATAATAATAATAATAATGAATGTAAAAATAAAATAAATAAAAATAAAAATAAACATTAATAGATAGATAGATAGATAGATAGATAGATAGATAGATAGATAGATAGATAGATAGATAGATAGATAGATAGATAGATAGATAGATAGATAGATAGATAGATAGATAGATACATAGATAGATAGATAGATAGATAGATAGATAGATAGATAGATAGATAGATAGATAGATAGATAGATAGATAGATAGATAGATAGATAGATAGATAGATAGATAGATAGATAGATAGATAGATAGATAGATGGATAGATAGATAGATAGATAGATAGATAGATAGATAGATAGATAGATAGATAGATAGATAGATAGATAGATAGATAGATAGATAGATAGATAGATAGATAGATAGATAGATAGATAGATAGATAGATAGATAGATAGATAGATAGATAGATAGATAGATAGATAGATAGATAGATAGATAGATAGATAGATAGATAGATAGATAGATAGATAGATAGATGACATAGACCACTACCTGATCCACTGTAAAAAGTATGATCAACAAAGACTTGAATTAAAAACTTACTATAGAAACCACAATATAGACTTAACAGGTGATAAGGTTTTAAGTATAGATGCCCCAAGAGATGCCCAATCAATACTTAAAAGATATATACATAAAATAAAGGAAAACATATAAGGTTAGTACTTCAGGAAAAACATCCAACTAAATAAAAATTAAACAGCAAGAACTAACAAAGCATTAACAAAAAACTAACTACTCATAGGACAAGGAAAGACAACGAGGTATAGAAAAAAATAGGGCAACAACTCAAAAAGAACAAATGCCAATACAAATTAAAACCAAGTGTAAAGGACAATAGTTATCTATAAACAACACAAAAGAGAAAATAAAATGGACAAATACTAATATAAATAAAAATCAGCAACCGTAAAAGACAATAGATATTTAAATTGAATACAAAACTAGAAAATAAAATGACACTAAATACCCCAATTATAACCAACTTTCAGGTTGAACAGGGTAGACCAAGATGGAATGAGAAGAGGCAAGAATGGACAGATGATAAGAGCCCGCTCTCCACCCATCAACGCATCGAAACAACAACAACAACATTGCCAGCAAGATGTCAGTATGCTGGAAGCTGTTGAAGACTCAAGACGTTATAGTTTTTCCTGAAGCGCTCTAGAAATAACGCGTCATATACGCATTGTTTATCAAGTATATTTGAGCGAGTATGCTCAGAAGGTAATAAGTTTAAACTACTGTGCTATTAATTCAGATGGACAGTAAGTAAGTAGTGCCGTAAACTTGATAGATTTTTGTAAGAATTGTGAAAAGCTAAGACTGGCCCCACACGAATCTGAGATTAGGCCCAATGGCCAAGCCATTGCCAAAGAAATCTTAAAGGAGAGAGATGGAGAAGAACTTGAGAACCCAATGCAGGAAACTGAGAATCCAGTACAAGAAATAGTTAATGAAGAAGTGTCAGAAAGAGAAGAAGAATTCGAAATCTATCACATAACTGAGAACGGAATCTATCACATAACTGAGAACGGAATCTATCACATAACTGAGAACGGAATCTATCACATAACTGAGAACGGAATCTATCACATAACTGAGAACGGAATCTATCACATAACTGAGAACGGAATCTATCACATAACTGAGAACGAAATCTATCACATAACTGAGAACGAAATCTATCACATAACTGAGAACGGAATCTATCACATAACTGAGAACGGACCTGTACTGGTGGCAAGCCACGTAACTGTGCATAATCCTGTCGTCATATTTCCTCAAACCAAAGAAGATTTACTAATAGCACCAGATGCTGCTGAAGGTCCTGAAAATGCTGAATTGGCTGCCCAAATCTTATACGAACTCACCATTATGACTGAAGAGCAATTGGATGAATATCTAACCGCCCTGGGAATCCAGGATGGACATAATATGCATTGAACCATTCTATCAGAGTGTTTGGTCACGAGGAATTATTTGAAAGGACAACGATTTATTGTAACCAGTGTAACTTACGTCTCAACATGAAGATAAATAAGTTAGGTATAAGTTTAGAAGATCAAATTATTTCAGAAGACATTTCAATTGATACTATTATAATACCAACGAGAATATTACATTGCCTGAAGAAATAGTAGTGTCAGAAGAAGAAAAGGTGATCAGAGTCTCAAACGAATATTATTCCAAAGATATAGAAAGCATCAATGTCGAATTCAATAAAAATCTCAGGCGAACAGATGGAACAAATTTTAGTAGATATGGAATTATAACATTTAGAAAATATGTGGCTGCATTATATATACATGGAAATACGTTCTATTATGTTTGTGGACAACTATCCACTTGACTGTTCAGTTTCAGTTCTCCAATAAACTTAATTCACAACAACTCATCATCTGGAGTCATTACCACGTTTATACCATTGAGGTCTGAATGTTGGTTTTACAGTTGAGCATATGTACTACTACCCAACCTCCACCAACGTCACGTCGCCATATATTATCACTGTGAATCCAGGCTGGTCCTGTCGTTACCTGGGTTGACAACATGACTTAAGAGAATGAACAACTCTGGCGTGTTACCAGTATCCTAACCTTAAGAACAATACATCATTACACACTCACGCACACTATAACAGCTGTAGAGCAACCACAACGGGCTTTGGAATTCAGGACAGTAATTTATATACAGCATAATGGTTACTTTCACAGTAGCCTCAAGCTGACAGCATGGATAAGACCAGGAGTGAAGCTAAAGTCGCAACCAAGGGGGAGTGGGTTCAATTCCCAGCGCAGGCTGGAAAACACAACATGAGGCTGACATTTGGGAGTCATGACCTATGTGCGGGCCCCCCCCCCCCCCCCCGCCCAGAGTGTATAGAAGATTAAAGGGCCGAAACACTGGTCCGATGGAAGAGGAGAGGGGACCTCTTCTAATGATTTGATTGAATCCTGTTGAAAGCTTTGTTATAGAGTGTCTTATCATCTCATCCTGTCATATCATCGTACTGGTGTACAATTTTGTTTTTATTTAAAAAAAATATGAATTCGTTTTCACTAGTTAAATTAATCCTGAAAGTGTATTGTTAAAAAAAAAATTATATTAAAATGTGATAGTCAGGAAAATGTGATAGTTGATGAAAATGTGATAGTCAGGAAAATGTGATAGGCAGGAAAGTGAGATAGTTGAGGAAATGTGATCGTTGAGTAAATGTAATCAGGAAAGTGAGATAGAAAGCGTCAAAGGCGTGATAGTTACAAAAATCTTTATTTCGTAAACTGGGATGAACATTTCAACACCACGGCCGCAAAACCCAGCACTTTTTTCAGATCAAATATTTACGCAGGATTAAACAAATCTTGTGACCAAATACCTTTACCAGTGTAGAGTGTTGTTAACAGAAATGTGGAGCCGCTAAAAGAAGCAAGAATTGAAATTAAAGCCACTGGATACAACGTGTTGTACTAATGTCAGGAAGTCCAACACAACAAATGACAATATGACAAATACATCTCTTTACTTCTTTTGCTCGTCCCTACCAATGCACACATTGATGTGAAGAACGCGCAATGGAAAGGTGGTTCTCTGTCAGTAAGACTGCGTCTATGTGCTCTTGTAGTGATGGAGCACGGAGTCGCCACTGAAGGTGGTTCCCTGTCAGTAAGCCTGTAGTAGAGTATATGTGTTCTTGTAGTGATGGTTTCTGTTGAAATCTGTTTTATATGATGAGGTTGCCAGACCAAGTGGTGCAAGGAAGTACTTCAAAACAGACATGTAGCAACTAAGATTACCGGATGTGCTTACAATACTTCATAGAAGAGAGTCCCTCAACAGCTGACCTGGTGAAACACAGACCGGAAGTTGGAAAGGTACACGATTACTACGCGGCGTGGCACTCGAAAACAGAAAACGAAGAAGTCTTACTCCACTCCAGACTTACCTGCTGCATGACCTGTCGTCAGACTAAGACATACTTTGAGCTGGACTTTCTCGTCATGTGCAGACGGGTTCTTCGTCAGTCGTTTGCTGTACACCCGTTGATTGCTTCAGAACTTCAAAGGATTCAAGAAATGAGTCATAAGAAAAACAAAAATGGACTTCATAGGGTCGCTCCTTCATGGCATTAGGTCTGTGAGCAGCTGTTCCACTTTGTGTGCACTGTAGATGGTTAACGAATGTAGGTAAATATTAGGAACTCTTCAGAAAGTGGGAGAAAATAAAAGGGGGAACAGTAGACTAGAAAAAGTTAATAGACGTGGTTGGCACTCTGGAAATTCGAAGTTGGACAATCGCACTACATGACTAAGACGGTATGATAAAACATCGAGAGAGAGAGAGAGAAAGAGAGAGAGAGAGAGAGAGCAAACGAACGAACGAATGAATTTTATTTTCAAAGGGTTAAGAATTGGACGCAGGCCCATCTAATATTCTGCCCTTCCACTCTCACTTATCTTGCATATTATAACCTTTCATTCTCATATGTTACTTAAAGCATTAATTTAAATGTATGCAACACTATAACGGTATAATAGAACAGCATACATTTACAGTATCCAATCATAATAAAAATTAAGTATGTTTTGTTTTAAAATCAAACAAGAAAGTAATGAAAAGCAGAGAGAGAAAGAGAGAGAGAGAGACAGAGAGAGAGAGAGACAGACAGACAGACAGAGATAGAGAGAGAGAGAGAGAGACAGAGAGAGAACGAACGAACGAACTTTATTTTCAAAGGGTTGAGAATTGGGCACGCAGGCCCGTCTGATATTCTGCCCTTTCTTTCTCTCACCTTTCATACTGAATTCATTTATTCCCGTATGCATTTTACATATCAATGTCAAGGAATTCAACGTAGTAAAGTAAAATAAAATAGCACACTCATATTAACATTAACTACTTACAATATCTACTTACAAGCATGACATAAAATATGTTGAAAAGTACAAACATCGTCATTAGAACCTACTGTTAACATTATAAGAAAGTATAATTCGATTGGGGGGAGGGGGGGGAGGGGGGGGCATGTAATCAGAACTCATAAAGTATTCGAAAAGTCTACGATTGTATGAATAGGGACTGAGGTTGTTTCTTAGGTTATGTGGAAGACAATTCCAAAGATGAGCAGCAGAGTACGCTAAGCTTTTCTTGAATAAGTCAAGCCAAGGCTTGGGCACGTGCAATTTGTTTAAGCGTTGACTGCGTTTTTTGTTGTATTTGAACATTGGCCACAGATGTGCTGGAGCATTATGTGACAGGATTTTGTGAACAAATTTAGCTTTGTTAAACAGAAGGCGCTTTCTTAAGGGCAGTATTTTGAGATTTTTATATAGATCTACACACTGAGTTAGGCAGTTGTCAGAGACTAGACGCACTGCACGCTTTTGTAGGGAACGGAGTATCTTTGTGTTGGACATTGAGCAACCATCCCAGATTGTGGAGCAATAGTCAAGGTTTGCTTGTATGTGAGATATATAGAACAATTTTCGTGCGTCTTCATCTAGGAAATGTTTGATTTTAGCTAACTGGTAAACTTTCTGTGCAGTTTGCTTGGTCAGTGCATGTACATATGAGTTCCAATTTAGATGCTGGTCAACGACTATACCTAGAGTTTTATGTTCATTAAAGTTTTCAGTTAGTGAGGTACCAATGTAGATCTGAAGTGTTGTTTTCTCTGAATTTTGTAATTTTTGTCTAGTTGATATTAACATGCATTTTGTTTTAATGATATTTATTAGCATGCGATTTCCGTTGCTCCGCTTAAGGTAGTAGACTACCTTGTAGGGTAAAAAACTCAAATTTTCCTTTCAGAATCAAACAACCATGGGTATAGTGTTAGTATGGACTTAACATTTTTGTCCACATAATGACCTCATTAATTATGCAAATTAGCTATCCAATATGGCCGCCGTAGTGAATAAATTATACACCTTTTTTAAAACATCATAACTATGTTATTTTTACAAGGATCTGACTGAAACTTGGCAAATTGAATTAGTATATATATAGCTTGAGGTTTTGACCTAAAATAACAGATATTGACCGAAAGGTTGATTTGTAATGAATTTTCAAAATTTATATTTCTTGAATGTTTGATATTTGTGCCTCATTATATATGCATGATGGTCATAAAACTAAAATTTTGAATTCAATTGTATCCATTTTAGGTCATAATCTGTAAGATTATATGATAACCAACTGTGTTAATTTTCATGTCAATTGAATGTACAGATCCAGAGATATCTTGTTTCAAAGATCACCAATTATGCTAAAAAGACAATTCCGAGAAAACAAAGAAAAACAGAAAAAGAACTCACAAAATGAAGTTTAATGAGCTCCTGTTGAATAAAGGTCTCCTTCTACTGCAGCTGCAGTGTCTATGAATCCCATTTTCAGTGCTCTCAGGGTCTTTCCATTGCAATATACTTACTTGCTGAATAGATCCTGTGCAGCGTTCTCCTGTATGCTTTCTTTGCCATGCGTTGACTTGTGTTCATGTATATCGAAAAATTCTGCAATGCACTGTGGCCTTTCCCAATAGAACGCACAAATGCCACCATTCGCACATTTACTTCTTTGTTTGTGAGTAGCTGAAGATGAAACATCAGAAGTATTGAAATTGGCAGTCCATTCGCCACTGTTTGTGCGCTTGATACTGATTTCATGACAAAAGCCATTCCGAGTCTCTTCGACGATCTCACAGGTCAGTGAGTACTGATAACATTTGTCACATCTAAAGTTAGCGCATAAAAACCCAAACAGTAGTTTTACATCCATAAGGATAAACCCATTTCCTTTGTTGTCATTTTTAGCTTGTCCTTCACTTTCTTGGACCTTTATGACCTTTATTTTCTTTGCTGAGGAGCACAGAGGTTTTATAGCGTCACTATCGACAATAGGTGTCTCATTTTCAGGCAACGGTTTGTTGGTGTACACGCCTCCCAGTCTTTGTCTTATTTCTCATTGTGAACAAAAGAAGCTCTGCTAACTACTATTATACAGAATCAGTATAAAACTAGCAATAAATAGAGTTGATGTTGGTGAAAATGCACTATGCATGTAACAAATGTTGAAATTTACGATCAAAGCTTTCTAGACACACACTTTTGAAAAATTCACAAGAAATCATTGAGTGATTCCCCGTGGAAAAGTTATAAATATCTTTTTCCTGTTGCCTATGTATAATTATAATTTCGCAGTTTTACAATTACGCACCTTCTTGTTGGGTCATTATTCACATGGTAACCTACTATAAACATTGGTTGCTATGCAAATCACTCAAGGGGGCGTGTGTAGAAAAACACTGATTCCTATCAAACCAGAGTATCTCTAAGCTTCTATGAATTATTTTTAGTTCAAGAACATGTTGACGATGATTTAAAGCATGAAAATGAAAATTGTTGGATTTTTATTTTTTTTAAGCTTTTCTGGGTATACTTCTACCTTAATCAGATTATCTGTACCCTTTTGTAACGAAAGTTCGAGTGTGTTACAACTTTTGTCACTCTTGTAAACAGTACAGTCGTCTGCAAACAGGTCACAGGAGGAGTGCTTGATGTGTAGTGGAAGGTCATTAATGTATATGGAAAAAAGTAGAGGACCAAGTATAGAACCCTGAGGAACGCCTTTATTTATTACTGCTGGGTTTGAATAGGAGTTATTGTAAGAAACTATATGTTTTCTGTGTGACAGGAATGATTTAATTATTGTCGCCAGCTGAAAGTTTACTTTTGATGTTTCTAGTTTTATAATTAAAATAGCGTGATCTATCATTTCAAATGCCTTTTTAAAGTCTACAAAGACTGCCCCACCCATGTTATCGTTGTTAATATTTAGGTGTCAGTCGTCTATCCTCTTAGTTAGAGCAGTGTGACGTGAATGTTTAGGTCAAAACTCCGACTGACTATCAATTATCAAGTCGTTGTTAACTAGGTGTTGTAGTGTTATTTTATGTATGTGTTTTTCCAGTGGTTTCGAAAGCGATGATACTAGCGAGATTGGCCTATAGTTACTAAAGTTACTATTATCGGAGGAACCAGGTTTGAAAAGAGGATATACCTTAGCGACTTTAAAGTGTGACGGAAAGTAACTCTTTGCGATACATAGATTGTATATGTATGTTAGTGAATCACTAATACCTGGCGCAGCATATCGCAGTATTCGATTACTGATTCCGCCAAGTCCTAATGAGTTATTCTCTTTAAGGCCTAGAAGATAGTTATACACTTCATTAACTGTCATAAATGGAATGTCGGATGGGATTGTGTTTGTGCATTTGTTCTCACAGAATGCTGACAGTTGGCCTAGGTCACAAGGGTAATCTGGTATCGTAGATTTGATACTAGTTATTTCTGCTTGAAAGTAAGGGCTGAAGTCTGTACAAGTAAATGAGGTACTGGGGGTTAACAAGTCTGGCGAATTTCGTTTGTTTGCTAGGGTGTTGATTGCTTTTCGCATATCTTTACTGTTTGTTTTGTTCTGAACTAAGTTTTTAAAATACGTTTTCTTTTCTTTACGTATTAAATAATGTACCTTGATTCTTTGTGCTCTGTACGTGTTAAAGTCCTTATTTTTGTGAGCTCGATTTCGCTGCCTCATGGCTTCTAGCACTGCTTATGTGATCCACGGAGATTTGATCTGTCGTTTCACACGAACTTCTTTAGTTGGGGCGTGGTTATCAAACACACAATGAAAGATACGTGTCTAATGAGCAATGGCGCCATCGGGATCAGAAAGCTGGTAAACACTGGCTAGAGGTGCAGCTCGAAAATCATGTAAAAATAGTTCATGGTTTAAGTTTTTGAGACTTCTAAATTTAATACTTATATGTTTATTTCTGGGAGCTTTATATTTATTCTTTGACCACGTGCAACATATTGGATAGTGGTCACTCATTGCAACAATAAAAACAGAGCATTCTATAATGTTTTCTGCACAGGTGATGTAGATGTGTTCGATTGTTGTGGATGATGATGTTGTTACTCTGGTACGCTGGTTGACTATTTGTTTTAAGTTGTAAGATAGTATGATGTTTTCCCACGTTTGGTTTGTGTTGTGCATGTCAATGTTGAAGTTGCCTAAAAGAATAATTTCTTTGGCAGTGGTAAATACTTTGTCCATCATAGTGATGAAACATTCGTACCAGATGGTTCCTGCACTGGGATTTCTATAAAGATACCCGACTAGAAAGTGTCCCTTACTCGGTATTTTTATTTCTAACCATATGCACTCGGTCTCTTCTGTCTCTAAATCGCTTCTGCGGCGATAACTAATAGAAGTGGAAATATATACTACTATACCTGTTTCTAGCTTTCTACTTGAGTCTCGTCGAACAGTTTTAAAGCCTTGTAGTGCAATATCATCATCTGATATTTTGTCATTTAGACGACTTTCCGAAAGTCCAAAAACATGAACATTTTGATTCATAATTCGTGTAAGTTCAGGAAGTTTGCCTAATAGATGATAAATGTTTAGATGACCCAGCCGTAGGCCATCCTTAATTAGCCATTGTGTCTGATTTGTATGCATTTAAATGTGGATAGGGGGTATAAAATATGAATAACAAAAGCAGTGTTAACACGAAAATCACGAATATTTAGACTAATTAACTTTACAAGTAAGTGAAAGCAAAAATGTTAATACTTAACTTACGAAACACTTGGCATAGGCAATACTAACAATTGCAATGGACTGAAACTGTCAGGAGTATATGAATATAGTCACACAAAAGCAGGCACGCACAGTTTCACACCACAACACTCAAAATCTAACAAAGTAATTAAAGGACAGAGAAAATACGAATTTAAAATAGTCAAAAATCGAACAAATAAAAAACTTTTAAAGGAATGTAGCCAATGAAATACGAGTGTTCCAAAAAAAGTAACAAAGGACTTATTACTTTAGGCGTAACAGTAATCAACTAAATTAGAAGTGAGAGGCGGCTTTTGTCGCAGGGATTAAGTCAGTGAAAAGGTATGTGTGTAGTCATCATCGATAATGGATGTCTATGTCTGGTAAATAGTCAAAAAACGAACAAGTAAAAAACTTTTAAAGGCATATAGCCAGTGACATACGAGTGTTCCAAGAAAGTAACAAAGGACTTATTACTTTAGGCGTAACAGTAATCAACTAAATTAGAAGGGAGAGACGGTTTTGGTCGCAGGGATTAAGTCAGTGAAAACGTATATGTGTAGTCATCGATAATGGTTGTCTCCGTCTTGTTTATAGTGGGGGCCACGCTGCACAGACATCATTAGGGCTTGGCTGAGTGACGCAGCGCTGAATTGCATCAGGTAGCCAAGTTCTGGATTCCACTGAGGACAATGATGAGAGAGGAGAGAGAGAGAGCGAGAGAAACTATCAAGGGTTGCTTGGTCCGTGACACTAATCAAGCCCA
Source organism: Oreohelix idahoensis (assembly GCA_024509875.1). Taxonomy (NCBI): domain Eukaryota; kingdom Metazoa; phylum Mollusca; class Gastropoda; order Stylommatophora; family Oreohelicidae; genus Oreohelix; species Oreohelix idahoensis. The sequence continues at coordinate 643,793 of JAMPIV010009611.1, forward strand.
TTAAAGTGATGTCACTACAAAGCAAAATAAATTATGCGCACAATAAAGGAGGCTCCCTTTTTCAGACTTACCTTCTATGTTTCTTATATGGTCATTGCAATAGATGTATACGGAGGATCGGTAGTTTGGTAACATCGAGTGTTGGCACAGAACGCTAAAATCGAATGTGAGTACAGCTCGCTAATATCGAGTGTGGATACAGCTCGCTAATATCAAGTTTGGGTACAGTCCGCTAATATCGAGTGTGTCTACAGTCCGCTGATATCAAGTGCGGGTACGGCGCGCTAATATCGAGTGTGGGTACAGTCCGCTAATATCGAGTGTGGCTACAGTCCGCTGATATCAAGTGCTGGTACAGCACGCTAATATCAAGTGGGGGTGCAGTCCGCTAATATCGAGTGTGGTTACAGTCCGCCAATATCGAGTGGGGCTACAGTCCGCTAATATTGAGTGTGGGTACAGTCCACTAATATCGAGTGTGGCTACAATCCACTAATATCGAGTGTGAGTACATTCCGCTAATATCGAGTGTGAGTACAGTCCGCTAATATCGAGTGTGGGATGTCTGTTTCATGTAAGCTGTTTGAGAAAGTACCCGGTGAGCAAAAAGGTATTGTAAGTCTTACCAAGACAAAGTACACAGAAAGTGTCTACTTTGCGACCACCTGATCATCGACAAGCCAATAAAGAACATAAAGAGAGAATCAATCTGAGTATAGTTAAAAAATAAAACAAATGACACAAGCCGTAAATGGTTACCGCTGTTGTTAATCTTTTGAAACGGAGTGAGAAATCTTTAAGAAACTATTGTATGGCTGGTAGGTCTCAGAGAGGACACAGAAAGAATAAGAATATTGTTACCTCACGCATGTGGTGTGACAAAGGGAATCTTCATCGTTGCAATCAAACGCTCACAGCAATCCAAATCTTCGTTGTCGTCTTCAAACGTTATGTGGTATGAGCCAACTGTTATGACGTTGTTGGTGGCGTTATGTGGTATGAGCCAACTGTTATGACGTTGTTGGTGGAGCTGGCAGTCTCATTGTGTAGAACACATTGTTACATAAACTACTGCTGCTATAGCACATACATGCTTTATATGCAGGCTGCCTGCAAGGAGACCAGCTCCCTAGGGAACATAAAGGAAAAAAATAATAGTAAGCTATGTTACGGAAGAATCACAATGACGTCATCTCGTGTTCTTGTTTCAATAAAACTGTATTGAGTTGTTGCTGTGGTTACCACAGCTTTTGTTTTAACAGTTCACATACCTACTGCTTTAGCTTTCTATAAAATATTGTTTTCTGTCATGCATTGTTTTATTATACTACGCTTTTTTTTTTTTTTAAGGCTTTGCTGACAGCCATGACTTGAAAAATGTTTACCTTGCACTCAAAGCGGTCTATGGTTCAACATCATCAGGATCATTTCCCCTCCTTAATGCAGATGGAAAAACACTAATTACAGACAAGGAAAAAATGCTCCAACGCTGGGCTGAACATTTTAATAATATTTTGAACCAGCCATCATCTATTAATGACGAAGCCATCATCCGCCTGCCCCAAATTCCTATAAATGAAGCATTAGATGATGTACCAACTCTGGAGGAAACTAAAAAAGCGATTCGTCAACTGTCTAGTAGAAAGGCCCCTGGCTCCGATTCAATTCCTGTTGAGGTTTATAAAGATGGCGGTGCAGTTCTGATAGAGAAACTTCACGTGATCTTCCAGCAAATGTGGCAGAGTGAAACCATCCCACACGATCTCAAAGATGCGTCGATTATACATCTATATAAACGTAAAGGTAATCGCCAAGACTGCAACAATCATCGAGGCATCTCTCTTTTATCAATCGCTGGGAAGATATTCGCCAGAATCCTTAGAGACGGGGACACAGGAATCAACATTAGTTATCGTATTGATGGAAAATTGTTTAACCTTAGGAGGCTTCAAGCAAAAACCAAGGTCAAATCACATACCATCAGAGATCTTCTGTTTGCTGATGATTGTGCCCTCAATGCTGGCTCAGAGGCTGATCTGCAGCATAGTGTGGATAGATTCTCCGAAGCCTGCGCCAACTTCGGGCTTACCATCAACACGAAGAAAACAGAAATCATGTACCAACCAGCTCCTTGCACAGTTTATACTGAGCCAGTCATCAAGGTTAATGGTGAGAAACTGAATGTTGTGAACAGATTCACATACCTTGGTAGCACACTATCCCAGAACATTGTCATTGATGATGAGATGAACACCAGGATCTCCAAAGCCAGCAGCACATTTGGCAGACTATACACCAACGTTTGGCATCGAAGTGGCATTAGTCTACAGACAAAGCTGAAGGTGTACAGAGCTGCGGTGCTTCCAGTGCTGCTATATGCATGTGAAACATGGACTGTATACAGGCGCCACGTAAAGAAGCTAAACCACTTCCATACAGTCTGTCTCAGGAAGATAATGAACATCAAATGGCAAGACAAGATCCCGGATACCGCCGTTCTTGACAGAGCTGGTATCCCTAGTATTGATACTATTCTGATGCAGTCACAGATTCGCTGGGCAGGTCATGTAGTCCGCATGCCAGACCATCGACTGCCAAAGATACTCTTTTATGGTGAGATGCAGAAGGGTAAACGCTCCCATGGTGGCCAAAAGAAGCGCTTCAAAGACACGTTAAAGACGTCATTGAAAACCTTTGACATAAACCCAGACACATGGGAAGCTGCTGCGCAAGACCGAACTGCTTGGCGCACATCTCTTCGTAAAGGTGCAGCGGCACGCGAATCATCCAGAAGAGCAGCAGCGGAACAGCGAAGACAAGCTAGAAAGGGCCGTGAAATAAAACCTTCACATGAAGCAAACATTCCCTGCCCACACTGTCCGAGATCTTTCCAGGCCCGCATCGGGCTCATCAGTCACCTTCGTACCCATAGACTAACCTAACATATTCCTAAATAATTGGATGAACAGAGTGGTCTTCATCACCCGTGATGGACGAACAACTAACTATACTACGCTTTTGTATAGTCCATCTAATCTTTGGAAGAAACTAACCCACAATTTATCCTTTTGTGATAGGAAAAGGGAGATAACTGAGAGCAGATTAACGAGTTATAATTTGTGAATAGGGGGACTTGGTCACATGACATGGGGGTATATAAACCCGTGGCTAGTCGGGAAAAGCTCTCTTTGCGCTCTTGTTTTTAACCCGTTACTTTACTCCATGCTGTAAGCCAGCTATGTGAAAGTTAGCTTAGGCTAACAAGGGTAGACTTCTGTACGATGAAGAAGGCAGAAGGAAGAAACTAGCTCGAGTACTTTTATAAAGTGTAGTACTGACTGCAGTCTTGCAGGGAAGACAGATCAAGATTCTTCCAACAACGGTATGTTGTTATCGAGTTACGGTCAAGTTATTTCGTTCGAGCATTTCGTCAAGGAAAATGGTATGTAGATCATTTACTAGATTGCAATCCTGAAGATAGTTCGAGAACCACGTGCAAGCAGGGTTAACCAGTACAGACATAAACTAACGTCATTAATAAATATTTAAAGGGCTAACGGATAAAGTTTCAACCTCTGGTTGTGGGCCAGTATACTACATCCAAGCCAGAAGAACATAGAAGAATTTGTTTAAAGAATTACTCAGAAAGTTTGACAACGGCCAGACTTACAAAACATAACAGTAGGCAGATTGATAAAATCTGTTTTTCGGTCACCACGTTGATAAGTGCTATTTTGTGATATTGCTCGTCCAGTCACAATGTTAATAAAGCTGGTATTGGTGTAGATGGTCAACTCAAAAACCGGCACAGTGTAGGGCATACAGGTCACCATGTCCCAAAACGTAATGAGGCCCCGACAAGGATGTAATGTTGACTATGAGTGTTAATGTGAGTGTCAGTACGCGAATGCATGGATTGTTCTGAAGAGTTGACTAGAAGATCAAACATTCACTCACACGTAGTTAGAAGTTAATGATGCAGACTACTGTGGTCGTTTCATACTGTTTAATTGGACGCACACACTTGGACAGTACGGGTATAGTTACAGGAAAACAGGTCGACATATATCATGATATGGTTGATCAATGGTCTACAATCTTAAGTTGGCATTCATGTTGAAGAACATTACAATGGAACGTCCTTAGACAAGCACTTAGATTTCCACTGTTTATAAATATAACCATCAGGCCTTACTGACCGATCATGTCAGTTAATAAATAATGTTCAAGCATGACTCCTAGACAGAACCTCTTTTCTAGCGAAGATTCCTTTAGGTAAAGTTCAGCAAATATTTCTGAAGACAATGTTAACCCACCAGTATTGGGTTTTCTTTATAACTGTGATCTCTTAATCATCACCTGATAATAAGGGGGCATCCCTGTTCTGTGATCGATGATCGACAAAAAATAGGATCCCAAAATGGCTTCTGGTTCCAGTGAGCATTACTCACTATTCAAATGCATAGTAAAGCTTCAATAAAGGCTTTGTTCATGAACACAAATGTTTCTACAAGAATCAGCATATTCTTTCATCATAACTGCTGCATACAATCATATTCAGTGCTGCTAGGTAACATGTCATCCCGACATATTGATATAGATAATCATCATGTAGACGTCTGCCCATCTAAGCCTAGCAAGCAAAAGTTCAGCAAAAAAGTTCTTTTACCTGGGCATGGGAAATACACTAGCAGAACACATACGCCCTCTCCTGGCGTTACAGAATAAACACTGAGGAACTCATAGACGTAATAATCATATCAGAAACTATCTTCTTCCCCATAATAGATCACAGCGCTCAATAAACTTCGGACTGGCCTCCGACATGGCATTCACCAGGCTCCATCATCACGGAAGACCCTTTTTCGTATCCGCATGCGCAGAAAACTGCCTGACCCCATAGTTCAGTACAAGGAAAAATAGTCCCACTTAGACATACAAAGATATCACGATACAAGACCGAATCGTCTGAAATAGACACAGAGTAAACATAGACTCGAACCATAAACATTCCTGCATAAACCTAAGCAAGAACAATCTGTTTCTGGCCCAACAAGGAACAGACTAACGAAATCTAGATTCATACGCCAAATTTGATATCCAGGGGAGATAACCCATATAATAAAAGTATCAATCAATCATGGGTGATATATCTTTGACCAGGAAAGCATTTTGATTCTAAAAACAAATACTCTCCCTCAGACAAATAAATATTATAATAACTACATACATTGCCACCAGTAATCTGTTGGTAACACAGATGTATGAAGGAACAGCTTCCTGACCAGTTAGAACGTCAACGTTAAGACTGTATTTTGAAGTCCATTCTACTTTATATTGAGGCACAGTGTTCGCCTAATTGTAGATATGTTCTTTTGACATTAATAAAGTCATTGATCGTCAACAGCGTGTCAGCCAATGTTTTACTACAGTAGAAGTTTATTCGTCCTCATTCACAATAAGAGATAGAAATACATCAATCATCAGTTGGCTGCCGCACCATCCATCTTCATAACATCTTTTACACACGATCAAAACTCGTTGCTCCACCCAGCATTCGCTCTCACGATTAATCGCACAGAACCTGGGTTACAACTGTCACACTTTCCATGAAATATTTCAAAGAACCAAGCTGAAAATTTATTCTTTCCTTGAAAAGTGTAAAAGAACTAAGTCGACAACTTATTCTGTCCTTAAAATCTGTGAAAGAACAAAGTCGACATTTCTGACAGAACTAGGCCGACAATTTGTTCTTTCGATGAAATCTATTAAACAATTAAGTCGACAGTTTGTACTTTCCATGAAATCTTTGAAAGAACTTCGCCGACAAATTGAACTTTCCATCTTTCAATGAACTAAACCGACAAATTGAACTTTCCATCTTTCAATGAACTAAACCGATAAATTGTATTTTACATCTTTCAATGAACTAAACCAACAAATTGTACTTTCCATCTTTCAATGAACTAAACCGACAAATTGTACTTTACATCTTTCAATGAACTAAACCAATAAATTGTACTTTCCATCTTTCAATGAACTAAACCAACAAATTGTACTTTCCATCTTTCAATGAACTAAACCAACAAATTGTACTTTACATCTTTCAATGAACTAAACCAACAAATTGTACTTTCCATCTTTCAATGAACTAAACCAACAAATTGAACTTTCCATCTTTCAATGAACTAAACCAACAAATTGTACTTTACATCTTTCAATGAACTAAACCAACAAATTGTACTTTACATCTTTCAATGAACTAAACCAACAAATTGTACTTTCCATCTTTCAATGAACTAAACCAACAAATTGAACTTTCCATCTTTCAATGAACTAAACCGACAAATTGTACTTTACATCTTTCAATGAACTAAACCAATAAATTGTACTTTCCATCTTTCAATGAACTAAACCAACAAATTGTACTTTCCATCTTTCAATGAACTAAACCGACAAATTGTATTTTACATCTTTCAATGAACTAAACCAACAAATTGTACTTTCCATCTTTCAATGAACTAAACCAACAAATTGAACTTTCCATCTTTCAATGAACTAAACCGACAAATTGTACTTTACATCTTTCAATGAACTAAACCAATAAATTGTACTTTCCATCTTTCAATGAACTAAACCAACAAATTGTACTTTCCATCTTTCAATGAACTAAACCAACAAATTGTACTTTCCATCTTTCAATGAACTAAACCAACAAATTGTACTTTCCATCTTTCAATGAACTAAACCAACAAATTGTACTTTACATCTTTCAATGAACTAAACCAACAAATTGTACTTTCCATCTTTCAATGAACTAAACCAACAAATTGTACTTTCCATCTTTCAATGAACTAAACCAACAAATTGTACTTTCCATCTTTCAATGAACTAAACCAACAAATTGTACTTTCCATCTTTCAATGAACTAAACCAACAAATTATACTTTCCATCTTTCAATGAACTAAACCGACAAATTGTACTTTCCATCTTTCAATGAACTAAACCAACAAATTGTACTTTCCATCTTTCAATGAACTAAACCAACAAATTATACTTTCCATCTTTCAATGAACTAAACCAACAAATTGTACTTTCCATCTTTCAATGAACTAAACCGACAAATTGTACTTTCCATCTTTCAATGAACTAAACCAACAAATTGTACTTTCCATTTTTCAATGAACTAAACCAACAAATTGTACTTTCCATCTTTCAGTGAACTAAACCGACAAATTGTGCTTTCCATGAACTAAACCGACAAATTGTACTTTCCATCTTTCAATGAACTAAACCAACAAATTGTACTTTACATCTTTCAATGAACTAAACCAACAAATTGTACTTTCCATCTTTCAATGAATTAAACCGACAAATTGTACTTTCCATCTTTCAGTGAACTAAACCGACAAATTGTGCTTTCCATGAACTAAACCGACAAATTGTACTTTCCATGAACTAAACCGACAAATTGTACTTTCCATCTTTCAATGAACTAAACCAACAAATTGTATTTTACATCTTTCAATGAACTAAACCAACAAATTGTACTTTCCATCTTTCAGTGAGCTAAACCGACAAATTGTGCTTTCCATGAACTAAACCGACAAATTGTACTTTCCATGAACTAAACCGACAAATTGTACTTTCCATCTTTCAATGAACTAAACCAACAAATTGTATTTTACATCTTTCAATGAACTAAACCAACAAATTGTACTTTCCATCTTTCAGTGAACTAAACCGACAAATTGTGCTTTCCATGAACTAAACCGACAAATTGTACTTTCCATGAACTAAACCGACAAATTGTACTTTCCATCTTTCAATGAACTAAACCAACAAATTGTACTTTACATCTTTCAATGAACTAAACCAACAAATTGTAATTTGCATCAAATAATTGAAAGAACTAAGCGGGACGTTTTTAAATCTTTGAAGTACCTAAACCGATCATTTGTTCTTTCCATTAAATCTTTGAAGGAACTACGCCAAAAAATTCTTCTTTCCATCAGATCTTTCACAGAACCAAGCCGACGGCGTGTTCTTTCTTTGAAAAGGAAACGAAACCGACATGTGCTATGAATTTTTTTTTTTCATTCTCTCTTGTCAACGCCACATTCAATATTACTCTTACTATCACATTTCTCTTATTTTCATTTCTTTACTCTTTATCGTTCTCTCCCCACCTCTCTCTCTGCCCCTCCCTTAGTCCCTTCAATTTTTTACGATCTTTATTGTCTTCTGTTTTTTAAAATATCTAATCTATATTTGTCTGTTTGCGCACATCTCAACTTCGATTCAGGTTTCTTCAATTTCCTCCTCCTGCCGAAAATCTCTCCTTATTTAGAATCCTCACCTCCTAGTTCCCCCCTTGCCTGCTGTAGTACTCAACTAGCTTCTCCTTGCAGTATCCTGCCCTTCACCTCCTCACTCTGACCTAGTTAACTGGAGTAACTCAACTCACATTTTCTTCTAATTGGAAAATTGCTTTTCCTAAACAATTTCCTTCATTTTTCCACCTTCGGCAACCGCTCTGCTGGAACTTTTCCTTATGCTCACCGTGCCACCCTTTTCCAAATTGGCTATCTGACTTATCCTTGCACCTGGCATCGTAGACAACAGAAGAGAATTGGACGTGAGTAGGATTGCCGGTTAGGCAGGGGGTATATTTTGTTTATCCGTGGCAAAGCCTCTACAGAAAAGTAATATTCGGTGTTACTATGGCAAAAAACGTTAAGAAGTTAATGGAGGGGTAAGCTGAAGTTCATGAAAAGCCTATTAGCTGTGAACTCTGCAATCATACAATGCTCCAGGTCTATGTTTGGTGATACCTGATACGGTTTAGGCCTTAGCTGTGGGTTTCCTAGCTTAATGAGCTCTGGGAGTTCTTAGATGACGTAATGAGCCATTTGCAGCGTGTTTTTGCGGTTTGTTCTTTCAACAGCTTCTGATTTATTTGTGCAAGTTTGCTTCAAACCCTCAACTCTCACCCCTGACAAATTCTCCGTTTTTTATCTGTTCGTTTGTGTGAAAATGAAACATAACTCAAACTTATTTGTTTCTTGAAGAATGAAGGAAGAAATACACACTCATAAATCAGTGTCACTGTGGAAGAAATTGAAATAACCTGAACCAGAACAGCAAGTTAGGAAGGAAGGAAGTAGATGCAGAGCACGCCATTTCTCAACGTTGCGGCAGGTGCATGCTGTTTCACACGTAGTCTTCTTTTCTGCTCCCAAAGGAGTATGGGGCCTGCACTGTTGATGGCCCCTTTGAGAAGGACCACTTTAAAACACATGCTCTTGCACGTGCGATTTCTGTTGCAGTTTGTTTGACATAATGAAGCGACTATTCATTAAAATTATGCAGACAAAAGAACAGAGATAGTAGTAAACAGGTGTGAACATTTAGGTCATCAAGACATTATAGACAACAGCAAACACATATGAATAATTTAGTCACCAAGACAACACAGGTAACAGAGAATTAAGTCTACACGAACATATTTTCTTATTCTTGGATCATTATCCACTGGTTGGACATCACGCTTAGTGGCGTCGTGTAGGGCAGCAGAAAACTCTCCCCACTTTTCTCGCTCTCTGGCCATCCTTCGTGCTTGCTACTACACAGTAATGAAGACTGAAGGTGAAACTCAGAGCTACTGGACCAATTGCAATCAAACAGAAAAGATATAACATCATGAAACTCAAGGACCCCCTCACCAGAAAAGCTTTTGTGGTTGATGTAAAGAGACGATATCAAATTGCCAAAAACCAGGAAAGTACAGCTACTGATGATGATGACCAGAAAATTCAACATCATTTCAACAATATACAAGGAAAGCAGCGAATCATGCTTGGGATTCCAGGAAAGAAAGAGCCAAGACTGGATAACACCAGAATCGTTAAACACCATAGCGATGAGAAAAGAAATGAAAAGAAAGAAAGCAGAAGCAAAGTCTCCGAGGTTAAAGGAAATGTATAGCGAACAGTACAGTCAGCTGGACAAAGAAGTAAAACGTCAAACAAAGGAAATTTCTGGATGACCTTGCAAGGCAGGCAGAAGAGGCAGCGTTGAGAAATGAACAAACCATCATCATCAGCTGCCATCTCCACAACAAAGGTTGGCTGTAAAGGATCTCCAACGTCTTCTGTCTCTTGTCTTGGTGGTGCACTCTGGAAGACTCTTTCCTGTCCATCGCTTGATGTTATCTTCCCACTTATAGCGCTGTCTTCCCCTTGCACGTTTGCCTTCACCTCTCCCTTCTATTATGGTCTTCTGCAGGGTGTTATGCCTTTTTATGTGGCCAAACCACAGTTTATAAAATAACTAAAACTATCAGCGGAAAACGAGGTGCAAATAATATAACGTTAGTAAGAGACAAGCAAGGAAATCTCATCACCATAGCACAGGGGCAGGAAACAAGATGGGCGGCGCACTTCAGAGAAACACTAAATAAGGAACCACCAGAGACGCAGCTGAATGTTCCTAAGGCTGAAAGTGACCTAGACGTAAATACAGACATTCCACGAAAAGAAGAAATGATCACAGCTATCAAAGGGTTAACGAATGGAAAAGCGCCTGGTCACGACAATTTAAATGCTGAGTTATTCAAGGCAGAGCCTGAACTAGCAGCGGAACTATTAGAACCACTATTTGCACAAGTCTGTAAAACAGAGACAACACCAACGGAGTGTAGTAAAGGAATAATTGTCAAATTGCCCAAGAAGGGCGACGTTTCAGACTGCCACAACTGGAGAGAAATTACTATTCTCTCAGTCCCTGTAAAATACTAGGCAGGATAATTATCCAGAGAATTTCAAAAGCAGTTGACCATAAACTGAGGAAAGAACAAGCGGGATTCAGAAAGAACAGAAGATGTGCAGATCATGTATTCACCTTATTATAGAGCAGTGCTCAGAATGGGAGATTATACATTAACTTTGTTGATTTTGAAAAGGCTTTTGACAGCATACACAGGGACAGCCTATGGAAAATACTGAGGGCTTATGGAATTCATAGCTGCATTGTTTCCATTATAAAAAGCCTCTATTCTAACTTTACATGCAGTGTTGGGTTGAGCAGCCTAACTTTCAAGGTGAAGACAGGTATACTACAGGGATGCCCCTTATCAACAACTTTATTTTTGACGGTCATAGACTGGGTCATGCGCCAGACAACTGAGGGCAGTCCAAGAGGAATTAGATGGACAACATTTTCTACACTGGAAGACCTGGAATATGCATATGACATTGCACTACTCGCACATTCACATCAAAACATCCAAGGAAAAACCGACAGACTGAATAAGTATAGCCTGAAGGTGGGTCTGAACATCAATCTGAAGAAGACAGAGGTCATGACACTCAATGTGGGCAATCCTGAGCCAATAACAATAAGGAACCAGAAGCTAGAACAGACAGGCACATTTACATACTTAGGATGCAAGTAACACCAGACGGCGGAACAAGCAAGGCCATCAACAACAGAATGAATAAAGCGAAAACAGCCTTTTCTAGTCTCAACAACATCTGGAAGTCTTCCCAGTACAGCACATACGCCAAATTAAGATTATATGAGAGCTGTGTACTTTTTGTGTTCCTCTATGGTGCAGAATGCTGGAGAGTAACAGAGAAGGAAATGTCGAAACTGTCCTCTTCCCACTCAGTGTGCCTAAGGAAAATTCACCGAATCTTTTGGCCAAACACCATCACCAAACAAGAACTATTTATTCGGAGTAACCAAGAGGACATGCACACCATCACTGCAGGCAGACGCTGGAGTTGGGTTGGCCACGTCCTCAGAAGGGACCCTGATGCCATTACAAGAACACTATGCTATGGACCCCCGAAGGAAAGCGAAAGAGAAGCCGACCAAAAACAACTTGGCCGAGAACTGTGGAGGTGACATGCAAAGAATGAACCAGAGTTGGGGCACTGTACGACGGATGGCCTCCGACCGAACAGGGTGGAAGCAATTAGTTGCTGCTCTACAAGACGCCACCAGCGTGATGGCCACTGACTGCTTCGACAGTCTGCGGCTAAGGATCAAAGAAGAAGACAGTATTTGTAATAGAGAATATTAACAGGGGGCATAGAATAGTCAGGGATGGGCCATGCTATACTACACAGAAAGTTAACATTAGTTAACATATTTAGAGGCAGACATAATCGAGATAAGAAAGATATGGAAATATCTAGAACGGGTAGGATAGAATAGGAAGGGTGGGGGCATGAATGTCTTGAAGACGTAAGCTCCCTGCGCATATAAAGGATAATGAGTCTGTCAATGATGAAAACAAAAACAGTAAAACAAAACAGTAAACATAGAGAAAGAAATGCTGACAAAAATAAATGAAAAGGAGCGGACTAAAAACAAAAAAGAGAGCCATTATCTAAGTAAAGCCCCCACGATTCTATTAAAGTTATCAGATTGTACCCTAAATGACATCTTTGTAAGATGAAAACTTTCAATTAACCTCTTTCCGGTTATGCCGAAATAATCCGGCAAACCAATATAACTGCACGTAAAGTTCATTTCGGCGCATCTCAACCCTGATTTTAATCAGGAGGGAACGCTACATGTGGACGAACGTAAAACCAAAATAAATAAACCAACATTATCATGCAGGGAAAATAACTTTCATTAAAAGCATAACCATCAGACATGCCGTAAATCTCAGGAACCATTACACGTCAACTCCTGTGGAGCATAGGCCTTCAACCAGGTCTCGGCCAGGTCTTCAAGTTCTTTGCCATCCATTGATGGTATTTCTAGCTCCACCGTGATCAGCAATAACCCACTAGTTTAAGGGCTATAAAACGTTTTGTTATTTGCTGCTTGTTGTTATATGGCTAGTGTTGTTTCTGTTCTTCTGCACTTCTTTTATATATTGAATGTTCCTTAGAAGCGTGCAGTGAGAGCTGGGTTAGTGGTGTCCGACACCGTGCCGTTACACGGTCTTGTGTGCTGTCATATTGTGATTCTTAAAAATGTTTGTAACTCCCGTTATCTTTTGGATTATTCTCATCGCTGGTCCTTTCCTTTTTAAGGTTTTGTGCCCTGTTGCTAGATACTTAATGTCACAGAACGGTTTGTGCATGTATTTTTGTGCTCTCTCGCACCTTCAGCCCCTCCGGCAGTATCATCTCTTTTTCTTCACCGATCATCTTATTATTTGGCATATTTTACGCCCTACATTCTTTGTGTGACCACATTTTGATGCAGACGGCAAACGTGAAGAGAGCCGGAATACGCAATGAATCTCATTGACAAGTTTGCCGGGAAGCACAATCTGGGATTTAAACTGAGAATGAGAGATATAATGTAGTGAAATCAGAGACAGAGAACTCAGAACACAGAGAGCTTCGCAACTTCAAACGTGCAACTCCCAAAAGCCAGAGATAGAAGGATCGGAAACTTAAATCATTAAAAAGTAAGCTCGCCTTTATAAATACAGAGACTGGTAGCTTGAGGGACCAGGACTTCAAATATTAGGACTAGATACCTAAGGAATTGGATCACCCGTCATAAGAGAAACGTTCCCAGACCAAGTGTTTCGCAGATTCACCCGTCATAAAAGGGATTCAAAATTTCCAGACCAAGTGATTCGAGAGCATATAATCTAAATTGCACGTGTCCATTCTAAACTGTGCGAGGAGATTGTGTATAACACAATTGGGGTAAGTGTAACATTTATATTACTAATGTGAATTTGACGTGTTTTTCTTGCTAAATGGTTATATGAGGCTCGCAACCTCAACATAAGAGAATAGTATATTCATAAACCACAACAACAAGCGCTGGTGATTTCTTCTAGCTAGTCGTGCGGGAAACCGACAGCAGAGGTGACCCCAGACTCAGAATGGAGCAGTGATGACTGATGATTACATCACGTGTGCCTAAAGTGTATAACATATTGTGAGAAATATGCACTTTGTTAATTGTAACTCGGGCAACTGATTATTCGCGCCGTCCAGACACATTTTCCTAGTTTAATACCCGACAGAATATTGCTGATTTTTAATCATCTTTCCTGAGCTACACTGTGTACTCTGGAATTTAATTCTTCTGAGAGATTAAAATAGGTGGGTGGACAGCGAGAAAACGCCTGTTAATTGGCAGCCCACAAATGTACTTAGCAGAGGCATTTGTTTTTATATTTTGTCTAAAAGGTTCGTGGAACGAAGCTAGTCGTGAGTGAAATGCAGGGAATCAACACCAACCGCCTAAATTGGACAGGTTGTATATATTTTATACATATATATAGACATATATTTACCTCTAAACAGAGATATACCATTATAAGAGGATATTCGCTGAATTAACTCAGCTGTGGGCTTGAAGGGGCTAAAAACCATTGCTTAAATCCTTCACAAAAGGCGACGTACAGATATAAGTTAACAAATGTTCAGCGCTAAGCAGCATTGTACTTGATTTCTGAATTATCTTGTGAATGCTCCCTTAAGGTAGACGCGTCATTAATCTTCTAACTACATCTCTGCCAAGAGTAAACTTGTGCGAAGGTAGACACCTTTGACGACCCATTTAGGTACTTTGAGTTTTGGCCACTGTTGGACCACTACTGCAAAGCATGGGAGGCAATCCGTGACACTTAATTTATAAGCCTGAGCTGCTAGACATTTTGAATGTATAGGCCCAAGCTCCTGGACATTTCGTATTTATGTTTCCGAGCTTCTGGACATTTCGAATGTATGTGCCTGAGCTCCTGGACATTTCAAATTTATGTGTCCAAGCTGCTGGACATTTCGAATTTAAGTGCCTGAGCTGCTAGATATTTTGAAGCTGTATGCCCGAGGTGCTGGACATTTCTAAGTTTGAAACCGGAGCTGCTGGACATTTGGAATGTATATAATCATTCACAACTGTCTTATTATTTACCATTGTTTCTTTTTAATGTAGAGGGGCAGTATTTACTGTTACAAACGCAGATTATTTTTTTATTTTGTTTGGATTTCTCTCATTTTATCTTTCTTTCTGTCTGTTTTAATTTTCCGCCACATATTTTATTGTAAAAGTAGTATTGATTGAGAAAATAAAAATAATAATCTTTGATATTTGAGATTTGATTCCATAAATAACCAGATGTATTAGCACAAAAATAGACCAGTGAAAAAAAGATATATTTAATTTGGTCTCAGAGTACATACTGCCTTAGGGGAGTGAAGTGTTAGAGATGTCACTGTACCAGCGCTCGGCTTTGTCAAAGTGTGATGACTTGTGTTTTGCCTTTGCCTTCATTAACTCAAGAACAGATTCGGGCAAAGCAACAGTTAATACAGCCGGAAATTAAAGACAGAAAGCTGAGATAGATATTACGCAGAAGAAAACAACCAAGCAGTATAACCAGGTATGCTATTGCTTGGACCCCACAGGAGACAGAAGAAGATCAAAGAGAACCAGGAAATGAACAATGGAAGAGGAAGCAAAGGTTGTGGGGATCTCGTGGACAGAGCTGGAAAAAAGATGACCGAAAATAGAATTCACAGACGAGCAACAGTTCCATCCCGAAGTTCCTTATAAATGGAACAGAAATAGTAATGATGATATACACATACGACATTCAGAACATCAGCTGATTACATTTATCTAGCGAGGAATACTTTAAACCTATATTTCAGTGATATACTTTCGCCCTACATTTGATGGGCACACACACACACCACTGGTTATCATTGAATACTTTTGATCTTATCTACGAAGAGGAACGCTAATCATTGTGTGGAATATTTTCAGCTTACATTCAGTAGACATGCATCCATCTGTCATTTCTTGAATACTTTTGTTCTTGTCTGTCATAAGATAAATACTTTCAGCTGATCTTTCAGTGGAATACTTTCCTCTTACATACAGAGGACCTGCACCCATCTGTCATCAGTTGAATACCTTTGTTTCGGATCTTTAGAGGATCATTCACCCGAACTTTCAACGGAATACTTTCATCTTACTTTCAGAAGACACGCATCCGTCTTTCACCAGTTGAATTTACTCGTATCTTTCTGATCCGTAGAGGAATAGATTCACCTTACATTCAGCGAAATACCTGCAAGTCATCTGTTTCACCTGTAATAAAATGCTTACCTGGTTTATTCAGTGGGTTACCTCCATCCAACTTTCTGCTGAGTACCGCCATCTGACCTTCACCAGAAACCTCTAGGGATGCATTCTTTCTAAGTCCAACATTTTTTCTACGCTTGTTTACCGTCTCGTGTACGCAAACACCCCAGATTTTTGAGAATGTGTGTACGTCTGGCTTCCAGTTAGCTGTTTTCCTTTCGTCACGTCTGCACATAGTTCTGTGTTGTTATATAACTTGTCAGACGGAAAATTCTGGGCAGGCCGTCCACAAAAATCCGGGGAACATTATATTGTTATATTTCCACCCCCAGACTGGTATGTTTCTGGAGTGTGCCCAGAAAATTCAGAGTTTGCGGTTTGACTTACAAAACAACATACTAGTCAAAATTCTGAGGTTATGGTACATGTAAGCAGCGCAAAGCAATGTGGTGTGAATGTTTTGTGTTGGATGGTTCTCGAGCGATGTAATTTAACACCCAGTAGTAAGCACTAAGATAAGATAGTATTATAGCAAGATTATGCTGGAGGGGAGTGAAGTATTATAGACTTCACTATACTAGGTTCAGCTTTATGAGATGGAGTGACCAGTTACCTTCCTTGCTTTCTTTGCTTTCCCTAACTAATGACCAGAGTCACATACCCATTTACAGCTGGGTATACTGGAGCAAACTGTCCTCTTTGCATACAACCTGCCTAGGGAAAATTATTCAAATTTTCTGGCCGAACACTATCAACAACCAAGAACAGCTGACTCGGAGCTACCAAGAAAATAAGCGCAAAATCATAGCAGGTGGACGCTGGTATTGGGATAGTCACGTCCTCAAAAGATACCCTGACACTATCACCAGAGCTGTCATGCTATGGACTCCAGGATGAAAGCGAAAGAGAGGCCGGCCGAAAGCAACCTGGTGGAGAACAATAGAGGCAGAGATGCTGTGACAAAACGTCTGAACATGCACTTTTGTGTGATCTGTCACATCTTCAGCCCTCCGGCAGCATCCTTTCTTTTTCTTCATTTTTCTCACTCATCGCTTTTATTTGGCATAAATCATGCCTTTTCATTTGTATTTTCACTATTTTGCTCTATGATGGACATAGCATAGTGAAGTCTCTAACACGCCACTCCCCTATGACAGTAATTGCTACGGGAGTAATGCGTATCTTATTGCTTACCACTCCTCAGGCGTATTTACGCTTCGCCAGGTTTGGTGACCCGGCCGGCGATAATATTTTATCGCATAATCTGTCTGACCAGCGAAGGTGTTTTGTTTATTCAAGCTACGTTGGGAAGTAGTGTTAAATAAAACCAGATTTGTTTGTCTGGCGAAACACGATAAACCGTGCACGAGGCGGAACTTGTGACATAAGCGCTTCCAGGTCATCGTTCATACGACAGATAACGACATTACCGTCTGTGTGACACCTGTGGGCAGACAAGAGTGATGTCATCGCTTCCGGTCACTTCTTAAAAAGTAATCATGGATTTATTACATTTTAGACAATATGAGTCTACAAATGTGTTTGTGAGAGTGTATGCAAGGCATCAGATGTACATATATGGTAATACGTGACCTTTGCAGGCACGCACCTTATTTTGACTATTTTGAAATATCACACCCTATCTGCATGATTTGAAATGATTGGATCTTTCTGATTAGATTCATAATATCATTGGAGGGAATATAGGCTGACCATAAGTGAAATGGGTTCATTTTTGATACAAGACAACAGGAGGCTGAGACACTTGGGAGTCTGGAAACACTGCATCAGTGCAATCTGGCCCCCCCCCCCCCCCCCCCCCCCCCCCAGGGAGTGTAAAGGAGTATGTAGTCGGCCAAAAGGCGCAAACGCTTGTCGGAGGGAGACCAACGTCCTGATGATCGAACGAAGATTGAAGATTCCTGTTGTATCGCTCTGTAAAGAGTTTCCTATCATAGTTTTATTTCTCTGTGATTTGCACGCTCGCCAACATCAGACCTTCGCCAGAGGAAGAACTAGATTCATAATTCCTAATTGTTATCCGGACCTTTTATTGGAGAACCAGATAAGACTTATAAAGCACAGGAAATCTCTTTCAAATTTTAATAAGGAACACTGGTACTAGGAAATTGAAGAAACATGGAGTCAGAAGGGGTAATCTATTGTAAAATTTAAAAAAAATCCCAGACACTTGTTGAAAGAGAACGATTCGTCTCTTTTATTCATCTGTGCGACAAGTCTGTAGCCACGATTGACGTAAGTTGTGATTTACATTTCATATTTTATTACTAACATGTGAACTAACATATATATGTATATATTACCATGTGAATTTTATTGTGTGAACCTCGCTATTGGATGTTGAAGTCATTTGAGGCTGGCAACCTCAGCGTATAGAATGATGATTCATGAACCACCACTGCGCGGGCTGGTGATTGCTATATTAATAGTTTCGTAAAGAGAACTAAAAGCATAAAGTAGTTCCAGGTTCCCTATGGAGCAGGGAGGGAAAGATGGAAAGACATGATTTACATTCTAAGCATAAGACTTACATTTTCAAAGCAGTGTAAATGTCCCTATAAACATATTCACTTTAAAATTAATGTAAGGTTTGACGCTTTAAACCAGCGTAAATTTCCATGGGAAAATATTCATTTTAATTAATAGAAGTTTCAAACTTTTCCACAAGTGTAAATGTAAATGAAACATGAATGAATTTATATTGTGAACACTTTTCAAACAGTGGAGATGTAAATGTAAAACATATTATATCTGTACGTTTAGCCTTTTCGTTTAAATGTAATGTAAATCTAAAGCTATTCAGTTTAAATGTAAAGGAAGTTTTATCCCGAGGGATTAAAGTTAATTCTCATCGAGGGTAAACTCTGAGTTAAGTGGGATTGTGAAATAGAAGAGGGGGGACACATAACTGTGTGTCGGAGAACGCCATACTCAGAAGAGCGTTCTTTTTAATTCTTCTATCACAGTTATTGGTGGTACCAGCAGAACGTACTATTTCTGGAACAAGACGGGATCAGTGGCCTACGCTTTAAGACAAAGGACGCACTTTGTAGACTTTCCTTGAAGTTTCTTGGAGACGAGCTACACCCGACAACCTTGACCAGAGACGAGTGATCAGTGTGAAAAGACAGAACCGTCATTGGCAGCTAAGTTCAAATATATGCTGCCACTTGAACTTCTTAACCCTTTTCGCAATCCCCGAATACGAAGATGATAGCTTTTCTTTATCCATAACTATTCAAATTATGTTCAAACTGTTAAACCTAAAGTGATTATTAAACTTTGTTATTTGTAATGTTACAAATTTAACTTCGATTTAATCTTTTAAATTTATTACATGTTTGTCTCAGTCAAAGTTACTAAACACACACTCTAAACAGGGCTATATTTATTATTATAATAATTCCACTGATTAACTCAGCGGTGGGGGCTTAACGAGCTGATAAATAAGTGCTTAAATTTACAAAAGTGGTCGGCAGGTTACAGAATTAGCGTGCTTAGCGACAGCCAGCATTGTTTTCGCTTACCTGAATTTCTTGTGAAGACTCCCATATGTGATAGAAGCTTTACTACTCTTCTATCTACATTTCTGCCAAGAGTAATCTTGTGCATAAATAGACTCCATTGAAGCCTATATTAGATACTCTGAGTTTTGGCCATTGTTGGACCACTACTGCAAAGCAGGGGAGGCAATACCGTCACAGATGCAGAGAATAAACCAGAGCTGGAGCACCACAGGAAGGATGGCTGTCAACCGAGCAAAGTGGAGACAGTTGGTTGCTGCCTTACGAGACGCCACTAGACGTGTTGTTCACTGATTGCTTTGTCAGTCAGCGGCTGAGAACGAAAGAAGACCACCAAAGCGTGACGCTACCAGGCTTCGATCTCAGACCCTGTAACGTCGCCACATAAGGCAAGCACTCTAACCACTTAGTCAGTATGGCGCAGTGACCACTAGTGTTGACAGTGTTATCACTTAGTCAGTAGGGCACAGTGACCCTTAGGGTTGAAAGTGTCATCACTTAGTCAGTAGGGCACAGTGACCACTTGTGTTGACAGTGTCATCACTTAGTCAGTAGGGCACAGTGACCCTTAGGTTGACAGTGTCATCACTTAGTCAGTAGGGCGCAGTGACCACTTGTGTTGACAGTGTCATCACTTAGTCAGTAGGGCACAGTGACCCTTGGGGTTGACAGTGTCATCACTTAGTCAGTAGGGCGCAGTGACCAATTGTGTTGACAGTGTCATCACTTAGTCAGTAGGGCACAGTGACCCTTAGGGTTGACAGTGTCATCACTTAGTCAGTAGGGCGCAGTGACCACTTGTGTTGACAGTGTCATCACTTAGTCAGTAAGGCGCAGTGACCACTTGTGTTGACAGTGTCATCACTTAGTCAGTAGGGCGCAGTGACCACTTGTGTTGACAGTATCATCACTTAGTCAGTAGGGCACAGTGACCACTAGTGTTGACAGTGTCATCACTTAGTCAGTAGGGCACAGTGACCCTTAGGGTTGACAGTGTCATCACTTAGTCAGTAGGGCGCAGTGACCACTAGTGTTGACAGTGTCATCACTTAGTCAACAGGGCGCAATTACCACTAGCACATACGCTACATGACTGACTAGTATACCCACTAACACAGTTATGAAAGTAAAGCCAGTCCAACAGCAGATTCTACTGAAGGGAAGAGAAATGGTAAAGACATCATAGGAACTAGATCTCAGCTTTATGAGATGGTGTCTGGTTCCCTTCTGCGCTGTTTTTGCCTTCTCTAGTAAATAATAAACGTAAATGACCTAAAAACTACCCACTTACGCCCCGTGCAGTTCCCGGGGGTCTCTGAAGAGACAAACAAAGAATAGCACACTAATGCTCCCTCAGGCATGTCGTAGAAGGCCACTAGTATGTGGTTGTACATTGGGCTGGCAATCTCATCATGTCAAACAAATTGCCATAAACACCACTTCTGCTAGAGAATGTGAATGTCATTGTGAATGTGAATGTCATTGTGAATGTGAATGTCAATGTGAATGTTTGGTGCAGGCTTCCTGCCAATAGACCAGGTACAGTAGTGGCTCGGTGTTCCGTAACGAACACAAAGGATGTGTCTAAGATTGACTGTTCTCTGGCCTCGGGTTTCCCTCTGAGTTTGTTTCTATATTCAAACATGTTTTGCCCTCTCTAAGTCACAAGCAGAGTTATGTACTCATTGTCCCCACCTAGTTGACTGGATCGTCACGCTATATATACCTTGTATATATATAATAATAATATGGATGAACGAACACTGACAAAATAGCAGAGAAAATACGGTAGACTATTTGCTTATCTACACAAATCAACAAGCAACAACTCGGCATAAACCTTCCCCCACCCACAGTTATTTAAGAGAAGCTTTATTCTTATTTGGAAACTTTAAACTTTTTTTTCGGCACTTAATTGTACAATTGTTTTGCAGTTTCATGGCAGTCACGTGCCTCGTTTTAAAGAAACGCACGTACTTCGCACGAGAATAATGAGCTAAAAAAGTTACTTTAATGGCAGCAACAAAATTGAAGATAGCTCATCCTGAAAGAGATTTCCACGGAATGGCTTTACTCTGTTGGGGGATCTAACGTTCACAGTTAGCAGTGTTTCTCAATGTGTTTTCTACAGGGAACCCTACAAATTAATATTTCGTTTCCCGAGAAACCCCTAAAGATGAAAAAAAAATTTACAATACCTTTTTTTCTAGTAGAGGGGGAGGGTGACAGGCATAATTCAGTTCAAGCTAACTTATTTGTTAGCAATATTTATTTGAAAGTTATATGAAGATACATTTCCCATGTCAGAAAGATGGATTACTGCGAGTATGTAACCCGCCAAAGCATGACTGGAATTAAATATATTGTCCTCTTTCTGCTGCATGTCCTGATGAAGGCCCCATTTCTCATTCCATAACTTTCCATTCCATAACTTTCCATTCCATAACTTTCCATTCCATAACTTTCCATTCCATAACTTTCCATTCCATATCAATTTCACCGGATCTTTGTGGTGAAACTTATCATATCATATGGTTAATGCACCACGACAAAACTCTATGGCCCGCGTGCTAGTTTAATGAGTGTTTCATGGTGCAGTGCGCGCCATTTCTGTATTTTCCAGAAAATGTACTATGATAATTTGCAAAGCATCCTTTTAATGGGTGTTCAAATTAGTTTAGACGCGCGTTTTCCGTATTTTCTCGAAAAAGCTATCGGGATTGTTTTCTTGTTTATTACAAGACGTCTCCCTTAATAACACTAGTCAACAAATTTTCAAAAGTTTTTTGTACCAGAAATTAAATATACCATTTCTTATTGATTTTGACATGCTGATTTCAAATATCATAATGAAATTCACCAATTGGCTCTGGTTTTTTTTAAATGATGAATTTACATTACAGTAATACAAATAATGTATGCTTGTTTAATTCTCTGGGGTGAACAGCTAGTCTTTCTACTTTAGCATTATAAAAATTGTGGTTACATTCTCAATTAATTGATATTTCAACATAAAATGATAGAAAAAATAAAAACATTATTTAAAGTTCACATATCATGTTTTAAAAAGGCACATTTGAACCCTTCTTCTTTGATCCTTTCCCGCAGACCGTCAAAGCAGTCAGTGACCATCACGCCTAGTGGCGTCTTGTAGGGCAACAACTATTAGAACCACTATTTGCACAAGTCTGGAAAACGGGGACAGCAAGCATTGAAGGGCTCCAATTGCCTTGATACCTTGTCTCCATAGCAGCAATGTCCTGGTGAAATCGTTCACCATGCTCATCACTGACCGCTCCACAGTTTGACGTAAACAGTTTGACGTAAAGAAATCCAGATGAGAATCCAGAAAATGAATTTTCAAAGACATGTTGCAGCCAAGACTCTTATACTTCAGAAGGAGATTTTCTACAATTTCATTGTAATTATCAGATGTGTTGTTTCCAAGAAAATTGTCCACCACTGACTTAAATGCTAGCCATGCTGCTTTTTCCTTGCCATGCAACACGCAAAGAAACTCGTCATCATGAAGAAGTTTTTGAATTTGCGGACCAACAAATACTCCCTCTCTTATTTTAGCTTCACTCAGTCTTGGACATTTTCTGATGAGGTATTTGAAAGCCTCATCTGTTTTCTCCATTGCCTTGACAAAGTTTTTCATGAGACCCAGCTTAATGTGCAAGGGTGGCAACAAAATCTTGCTGGTGTCGACAAGTGCTGGGTTCTCAACGTTCTTACCGCCAGGCTACAATGACTGCCTGATTGGCCAATGTCTTCTGATGTAATGGTCACTTGGTGCACGGCTATCCCACTCACATAGAAAGCAACAGTACTTGGTGTATCCACCCTGTAGTCCAAGCAAAAGAGCGACCACTTTTAAGTCACAGCAAAGTGACCAATGATTTCACCTTTGGTTATTAAGTGTGGTTTAGTGGATGTAGTTTGCTCAAAATCTGGGTCGCTTGAGGTTGATGGTTCAGGACCACCAATGTCCCCTTCTTCATCAGTGGAAGCAGCTGAAAATGATTCTGGCACTTTGGGAACTGGTAGGTCATCGCCATGTGGTACCGGACGTATTGCAGAGGGGATGTTTGGATATTCCAGAGTCCATTTTTTCTTCTTTGATATGCCTTTCCCAATTGGAGGGACCATGCAAAAGTAACAGTTGTTGAGATGATCAGGGGGCTCTCTCCAAATCATTGGGACTGCAAAAGGCATAGCTTGCCTTTTGCCAGTCATCCACAGTTTAAGATGTGCTGCACATGTATTGCAGCATATGTGTGGCGCCCAGCTCTTATCTTGATCTCCTATTCTGCAGCCAAAATACAAACTGTACGCCTTCTTAATCACTTTAGTTATATTTTGTTTTTGTGATAGAAATGTCACCTCACCACATATATCACAGAAATTATTAGCACTGTTCACACATGTCCTAGGCATTTCTAACTTCAATACTTTTGATAAGGACAAATGCACTAACTAATGGCAAAATTTTATCAGAGATAAGATATTTATACACAAAGGTGATGTAATCATAGGTAGGACTGCATCATCAACTTCTAGTTACATTTTTATTGATCATTAGGAAAAAATTATGCAATCGCCCACAACAGTTGCGTCATATATATAAATTGACCGTAATTAAATAAACTAGTAGCATATATCTTGAAAACTAGAGCCAATCAACATTTTTTAATGTCATTTTCGTTTTCAGCACACCAAAATTAGTTAAGATCAGCTATTTTCATTTCTGGTACATTTTGGTTGTTGACTAGTGTAATCAGACATTACGGTCTTTCATATTCGGACATGCGCCCTAATATAACCGACGGGCCCTGTGTTGAACGGGACGCGCTTCACCAAAACAAGGCAAAATTTTTTTTTTTTTTTTTAAATCTTACTTAGACAATTTGTAATAATGGGGTTCTACGATTAGCAGTAAAAATTGTCAGGTATATTGCTAGGAAATACATGCAGATTTTCCCGACATTGTCCCCACTTGTAGTTTTTCGTCGATTAGTTGTGGAACCAATGACGATGATCTGCTGAGTCCAAGTGTTCCGACCAACCAGTTTTGGGGAACACTGATGTAAAGACACCCGTAGAGAGTGTGAGAACTGTTAGCGTGGCTACGCTGGAGAAAATCTGAGATACGATCAGCATCTAATTAATTTAAACCGGCTTTTGTTGCTGTTGTCCTGATAGACTCCCAGCTGAGACTTCAGGACTGGTTTCACGCTCTCAGGGGAGGTAATGTTATTTAAGTCACTGGTTACTGTTGTGGTCTTGGTTGGGCGACCACGTGTTAGATAAATTTAGAAAAAGCAGAACTATGCTAGTAGATTTTTTTATCTCTCTCTCTCTCTCTCTCTCTCTCTCTCTCTCTCTCTCTCTCTCTCTCTCTCTCTCTCTCTCTTCTCTTTCTTCTCTCTCTCCTCTTTCTCCTCTCTCTCCTCTCTCTCTCTCTCTCACTCTCTCTGTTTTAAAATCTACTTAAGAACCTTAGAGAGACTGCTGTAGCAGATCCTCTAGGACCACAATACTTTACTCTTGTAGTGGTAAGCTATTATCTTGAGCAGTTTTCTGTTTACCTGATAACGTTGCTGACCATGTGAACAGCCTTACATTTATCGCATCTTACGACATACCTGCGGATCAGTCGCTTTTTTGTTCTTTGTATTTCAACTTTGTGAACAGCACTGGACCAACATGATTCACATGCAACCCACAGTCAGTAATCCACAAGAGTGGTCCCCGCTGTTAAACAATCAACACATACAACATAGAAACTGCTAGTAAATATTGTCTCTGCACCAACAAGCACATACAATATATAGACTAAATGTGCGAGTTTTGGATCTTATTCTAGACTTATCTCGAAATGTCACGTGAAACATATTTTTTTTTTTCCTTAATAATAGAAAGACATTTTGTGTCTAGTTTTATGAGTATATTCTCAGAAGAAAGAAAACCAACATCTTTCTGGATCAAAATCCACTGCATAAGTTATTGTTATTGTGGATCAGAAACGACATCATTGAAATCGGGGCAAACCCACGGGGCCTCAGTCTCCCCTCAGCACATGTTAAAAGGCATGAGTGCTGATAGTTTCTGGTCCTCCCAAAACCAACACAGGTAGTCTGACAACAGTTGTTGAGTCATAAAGCATTGGACAGTTTGAAAGTAAATGTTATTTAGTCCATAGCAAACTTTTTTTTTTTTTTTTGGTCCTTAGTTTTTGTTTTACCAATAAAACTGGATAGCTTTCTCTACAGCCACGTCTTATCCAGTTATCCGAGTTTTTAGTATTGGTCCTCTTCACTGCATATGTTTAAGTGGTAAATCTTACCTTCACAACTTTTAATCCGCTCGTTGAACGTTCATAGCCCAACAGAAGAACAGTAAGATGGCAGTCACACCTCTTAAGATGAGAAATTAAATGTATAAAACAACAAACAAAGAAAGTATCCAGTAAGGTAAGAAAAAAGTCAAAACTTCTGATATGATCCTGGACGCTTTGTTCTGTAATGAATTGTTGTGTGCTGTCATTTGTTGGAGAATCAACATATGAGTTATCAGTGACAATTTTCAAACATTCGTAAACGTATTGCAAAGTTGTATGTGGCACGCCTCTTCAGCCGAAACAAAAGTCTATTGTTTATACTAGAGGTGTACTTCAGATATTTATAACCAATTGGGTGTAGTTCAAGATAAAAGTCGGCTTAGAAAAAAGTCAGAAAACAAGAGGCAAAGTTAATCCTACAGCTGAGACTGCCGTAGGTGAGTGAAGTGTTATAGACTTCCTTACATTAGATGTCAGCTTTATTAGGCGCGGTGTCCGGTTTCCTGCCTTGCTGCCTTTGCCGTCCCTAATTCAAGAGCAGAATGCGGAACACATATTTACAGCCGGGTAGATTGGAGCATGATGCTACATAGTTTCAAATTTGGTCCCTTTGCCTTGAGAAGCAAGTGTTCGATCCACTCTACCACCTAAAATATCATACCATGAAGATAAAAAGAAAAGTTATAATTGCAGATAAAATTATCTTTCTGTTAACAATTTCTAGAGTTAATTAATCAATAATGCGACTATTCCCATTTTCACACGTGCAAAGAATGTATGTGTAACCACTGATATCTTCAACGTGTTCTTCATAAACATAGACACCTGGTCTTAACTCCAAACGGATGAATGCCCATTAAATTCACGTTCACTTCATTATCTCCCTTTGCGCATTAGGAAGCTAAAAATGAGAGGGAAAAAAAGCATATAGTTTTTAGGATCTAGAGTTATCGCCTTTTATCCTGGAAATTCCCCATCAGTCATTTTGTCTAGGTTAAGATTAAAAATAGATTATTCAGGTTGGTTACCGACAGATACGAGTCTAATTTTCCATATGTTTTCGATTTGATACCTCGGGTCTCGAGTTTAACAACTTGGAAACCTAGTTTAGAAAACACTCCAGCTCTGTCGGTACATGCATTTCTCACGTGCTTCCTAGCAAAAGCTTCCACTGTTGACTCAATTCCTTTTTATTTAATGTGTCTGTTTTTGTGTCTGTCAGTTTGTATGACTTCCGTTCGTTGGTATGGCCCGAGGATCCACACTCGCACATACCCTGTAGCCCAGTATTAGGGATCAAATAATGGGTTTTTTTTTAATAGATTGATAAACGTGCAGAAGTCTGGTAAATGGGTTCTTGCTCAGTAAAGAAGAACTGAGATGGTATGGAGAGATCACCAGTGTGGAACTCGGGAAAGTCCAACGGCAAGTGAAACAAAATGTAAGGAGATGACTCAGTCATTGAACATGGATTGATAAGAGTCTCTCTTGTTGTCTGTCTGGCTTTTATTCATTTTCTTAGTTGTCTGTTTGGTGCTCGCCCGTCTGTCTTGTTGTATATATGGTGTTTGTCCGATTGCCTTGTTGTTAGTGTGGTGTTTGTCCGTTTGTCTTGTTGTCTGTCTGGTGTTTGTCTTGTTGTCTGTCTGGTGTTTGTTCGTTTGTTTTATTGTATATCTTGTGTTTGTTCGTTTGTCTTGTTGTCTGTTTGATGTTTGTCCGTTTGTCTTGTTGTGTGTCTGGTGTTCGTCCGTTTGTCTTATTGTCTATCTAGTGTTTGTCCGTCTATCTTGTTGTCTATCTGATATTTGTCTGTCTTGTTGTCTGTCTGTCTGGTGTTTGTCCGTCTGTCTTGTTGTCTGTCTAGTGTTTGTCTGTCTGTCTTTTTGTCCATCTTGTGTTTTTCCGTTTGTCTTGTTTTGTGTCTGGTTGTTGTCCGTTTGTCTTGTTGTCTGTTTGGTGTTTGTCCATCTTCCTTGCTGTCTGTCTAGTGTTGGTCCGTCTATCTTGTTGTATTTGGTGTATGTCTTTTTGTCTGTCTGATGTTTGTCCGGTTATCTTGTTGTCTGTCTGGTGCTTGCCCGTCAGTCTTGTTATCTGTCTGATAATTATCCGTCTGTCTTGTTTTTTTCTCTGGTGTTTGTCCGTCTGTCTTGTTGTCTATCTAGAGTTTATTAATCAGTTTGCCTATTTGTATGTCTAGTTTTAGTCTGTGAGAATGTCTCGGGGTGTCTCTCATGTTTGTCTGTCAGTCTCTGTTTGTCGGTCAGCCTCTGTTTGTCTGTCAGCCTCTGTTTGTCAGCCTCTGTTTGTCTGTCAGCCTCTGTTTCTCTGTAAAAGGTATTCTGGAATCCTCCAGGTATGAGAAATAAAGGAAGATTAAAACACACACACACACACACGCACGCACCGCACGCACCGCACACACCGCACACACACAGAGAAGGGAATTATACATTGACATGAAGGGGAAAAAGAAAACATGGATAAATTTGAAAATGGATAACACGTGACAGGAAAACTTGGGATGTAAGTGTTGAGGGCTTGTGCTCCGTAGGGAATTGAACTATAATGGGTACGAACACTTCAGAGCTTGGAGATCTTAAATACATGTGATACTGTGATACTGTAAGAATTGGGCGTTCTTGTACATCAAAGTTTCAATTTCAGTTGCGCTACCTAAAACCGTTACACCGTTATGCTACTCTTTAAAATTGTGTATTCCTTACCAGTGCACAATTATCGACCATGTGAGTAAAAAAAAATGGTGTCCTAT
Organism: Oreohelix idahoensis; assembly: GCA_024509875.1. Taxonomy (NCBI): domain Eukaryota; kingdom Metazoa; phylum Mollusca; class Gastropoda; order Stylommatophora; family Oreohelicidae; genus Oreohelix; species Oreohelix idahoensis. Next base: position 672,538 of record JAMPIV010009611.1, read on the forward strand.
ATGCATATCTACTAGTTAGTGATGTGCATATCTTATTATTTCTTCTTTCTTGATTTTAGTCTGTGTCAGTCGCGCGCTTCTTCCTTCAACGCTCTGCCTCACCTACTACAACTCACAACATAACTATAACCACCACTGTCTCAACTTTCAGCACTGCTATAACCACCACTGTCTCAACTTTCAGCACTGCTATAACCACCACTGTCTCAACTTTCAGCATCACTATAACCACCATTGTTTCAACTTCCAGCATCACTATAACTACCACTGTTTCAACTTCCAGCATGACTATAACCACCCCTGTCGCATCAATATCACTAAAACCACTACTATTGCAACACTTGGCAATCTTTACCTTTAGTGCCGTAGAGTATGTATAATATGTGTATTAAGTTAGGATTAATGTTGGGGTTAGGGTTAACCCTAACCCCAATCCCAACCCTAACCCTAAATCTAACCCCAACCCTAACTCTAAATGATACGACAATACACATATTATACAAAGGCGACGGCACTAAAGGTAAAGATTACCCAACACTTGATATTAATATGACCACTACAACATTCAACATCCCCGGTACCACAACACTCATCATGAGTACAACAATAACCATTCAACAACAACAACCATATGCCCCATGTAGTCCCCGGGGGTCTGAGAGGAGACAAAGAAATAAAAGAACTATTACTTCCTTATACATGGGGCTGGCAATCTCATCATGTCAAGGTCGTTGATTCATAAACTACTGCTGATAGAACAGATGAATGCCTTGATGTAGGCGTCTTACACTGGGTCAGCTGATAGAACAGATGAATGCCTTGATGCAGGCGTCTTACACAGGGTCAGCTGATAGAACAGATGAATGCCTTGATGCAGGCGTCTTACACAGGGTCAGCTGATAGAACAGAGGAGTGCCTTGATGTAGGCGTCTTACAAAGGGTCAGCTGATAGAACAGATGAGTGCCTTGATGTAGGCGTCTTACACAGGGTCAGCTGATAGAACAGATGAATGCCTTGATGTAGGCGTCTTACACAGGGTCAGCTGATAGAACAGATGAGTGCCTTGATGTAGGCGTCTTACAAAGGGTCAGCTGATAGAACAGATGAGTGCCTTGATGTAGGCGTCTTACACAGGGTCAGCTGATAGAACAGATGAATGCCTTGATGCAGGCGTCTTACACAGGGTCAGCAAATAGAACAGATGAGTACCTTGATGTAGGCGTCTTACACAGGGTCAGCTGATAGAACAGATGAATGCCTTGATGTAGGCGTCTTACACAGGGTCAGCTGATAGAACAGATGAATGCCTTGATGTAGGCGTCTTACACAGGGTCAGCTGATAGAACAGATGAATGCCTTGATAGAAACAGAGGCGTCTTACACACAGGGTCAGAACAGATGAATGATGTAGAACAGATGATTGCCTTGATGTAGGCGTCTTACAAAGGGTCAGCTGATAGAACAGATGAATGCCTTGATGTAGGCGTCTTACACAGGGTCAGCTGCTAGAAACAGATGAATGCCTGATGATGGTAGTTTTTACACAGGGTCAGCTGATAGAACAGATGATTGCCTTGATGTAGGCGTCTTACAAAGGGTCAGCTGATAGAACAGATGAATGCCTTGATGTAGGCGTCTTACACAGGGTCAGCTGATAGAACAGATGAGTGCCTTGATGTAGGTGTTTTACACAGGGTCAGCTGATAGAACAGATGAGTGCCTTGATGTAGGCGTCTTACAAAGGGTCAGCTGATAGAACAGATGAATGCCTTAATGTAGATGTCTTACAAAGGGTCAGGTGATAGAACAGATGAATGCCTTGATGTAGGCGTCTTACAAAGGGTCAGGTGATAGAACAGATGAATGCCTTGATGTAGGCGTCTTACACAGGGTCAGCTGATAGAACAGATGAATTCCTTGATGTAGGCGTCTTACAAAGGGTCAGCTGATAGAACAGATGAATGCCTTGATGTAGGCGTCTTACACAGGGTCAGCTGATAGAACAGATGAGTGCCTTGATGTTGGTGTCTTACACAGGGTCAGCTGATAGAACAGATGAGTGCCTTGATGTAGGCGTCTTACAAAGGGTCAGCTGATAGAACAGATGAATGCCTTGATGTAGGCGTCTTACAAAGGGTCAGCTGATAGAACAGATGAATGCCTTGATGTAGGAGTCTTACACAGGGTCAGCTGATAGAACAGATGAATGCCTTGATGTAGGCGTCTTACACAGGGTCAGGGGTCAGCTGATAGAGCAGATGAATGCCTTGATGTAGGCGTCTTACAAAATAATGGATAACAATTAGAACAATATGTCCCCTTACAAACTGATTATGAGTAGAACAGATGAATGCCTTGAATTTAGGTGTCTTACACAGGGTCAGCTGATAGAAACAGATGAGTGCCTTGATGTTGTCAACCTTACACAGGGTCAGCTGATAGAACAGATGAATGCCTTGATGTAGGCGTCTTAGCAAGGGTCAGCCAGTGGCTTGATACGAAAAACAGATAAAATGCCCTTTGATGTTAGTCTTTACGCAGGGTCAGCTGATAGTTCGCCAGTATGAATGCCTTGATGTAAGGCGTCCCTTACACCAGCTGGTCAGGGGTCAGCCTGAAGTTTGGTGGGGCTCAGTGCTGCAATTTCCATATAGGAAGCGAAAAGCAAAATAATAATAATAATTATAATGAAAACACACAGTGGCCCATATCATCAATTTTTTCCTATTTTCGCCCCACTTAGCATGGAAGCACAACAGTAATCATCATCATCATCATTCCTAATCCATTGGTTTCAAGAGCCACGACTACAGCTGATCTCCATGCAGGAAGCCTACAATAAGTATCCCCATGCAGGAAGCCTACAATACGTATTCCCATGCAGGAAGCCTACAATACGTATTCCCATGCTGGAAGCCTACAGTACGTATTCCCATGCAGGAAGCCTACAATAGGTATCCCCATGCAGGAAGCCTACAATATGTATTCCCATGCAGGAAGACTACAATACGTATTCCCATGCAGGAAGCCTACAATACGTATTCCCATGCAGGAAGCCTACAATACGTATTTCCATGCAGGAAGACTAAAATACGTATTCCCATGCAGGAAGCCTACAATACGTATCCCCATGCAGGAAGCCTACAATACGTATTCCCATGCAGGAAGACTACAATACGTATTCCCATGCAGGAAGCCTACAATACGTATTCCCATGCAGGAAGCCTACAATACGTATTCCCATGCAGGAAGCCTACAATACATTTTCCCATGCAGGAAGACTACAATACGTATTCCCATGCAGGAAGCCTACAATACGTATCCCCATGCAGGAAGCCTACAATACGTATTCCCATGCAGGAAGCCTACAATACGTATTCCCATGCTCTTTCAGCAGTTATTTCTGTAGAAATTTCTTTTGTATGATAAGGTGGTCAGTGTCATGTCCAACCTCCTATGAGTCGCCTAGTACGACATGCCTGATGGAGCACTGGGTCTATTCTTAGTTTGTCTGATCAGAGTTAAACACCACCCCCTCCCCCCACCACCCCGGAAAACTTCAAGGACCAACCATATGTAATTATGACAGTAATATTTGAAGCCATTGTGATGTCTGAAGTTATGTCTCTGATGGAATGTTGATCTTGTCCTCAGATCTACACAGACTGGGCCAACCATTACCTGGAGAAGGCACGCAACAAGAGACACATTGTGGATCTGCAGAATGATATCGCTGACGGTGTGTTGTTAGCCGAGGTCATTGAGGCAGTCAGTAAGTACATCTGGTTGTCTGCTGGTCTGTCTGTCGGGTTATCCTTTATTTAGGTATGTCAGTATGTTTGTTTGTCACTCAAATGATGTCAGATTTTTTAGCCTTGTATGCTTGTGTGTCTGGTGTATGATTATTTGTCAGATTGTCTGATATTTGTTTACTTGCATGTGAAGCAAGTAGACAGCATAAATCATGAATATGGATTGGACATTAACACTAAAAAAAAACAACAAATAAACAATGATAATTAGCAAAGCGGACAATATGCCAAGACAAGAATAAACGGGAATATCCTGGAACAAGTCAAGAGTTTCTCATATCTTGGCCATATAACAGATGATGGCAAATTCGAAACCGAACCAAGAAGAGAATAGAAATGGACAACGCTACATTAATATAGAAGAATGGGTCACGTATTATGGACAGAGAAGAGAAGCCACAGGAATCCTAGGAATGAAAAGAGAATGAATGGAGGAGATCAAAATTAAACAGCTAAAATATTTTGGCCAGATAAAAACACATACGATCTTATTGAAGACCGTGGTGGAAGGAAGAGTTGAAGGCAAACGTGCAAGAGGAAGACAGCGTGAAAAGATACCATCAAGAGACGGACAAGACAGATCAAGAGGAAGACAGCGTGAAAAGATACCATCAAGAGACGGACAAGACAGATCAAGATGAAGACAGCGTGGAAAGATACCATCAAGAGACGGACAAGACATATTCTATCAGAGTGCCCCATCAAGACAAGAGACAGAAGACGTTGGAGATCCATTGCAGCCGACCTTCCTTGTGAAGATGGCAACTGACGATGATGATGATGTTGGTCGATCAGCCTATCTCGTTGTGTGTCTAGTGTTTGTCTGCTTCCATTGTTGTCTGTCTGGTGCTCGTCTCTCAACTTTCCTGGTTGTCCGCTTGCTATGTGTCTGTTATCCTGTCAGGTGTTCGCCTATTTGATTGGTTGTCTGCTTTTGTCTTTCAGTTTTTATGGTTGTCTATCAGCTGATTGTCTGTCAGTCTGTCTAGCTTACCAGCTTTAGACTATCGTTTGCTTTGTGTTTTCTTTATTCTTAACGCCATCAAGACCTACGATTTTATGAGCAGATAATACGATTGTGAACAGTATGCATTTTAATGGTTAGGAGACGACCAGAGTAGAAAAAAATAGCTTGGTAAGAAACCGATATGGGAAAGAAAATGTCCATTATGAGAACAGATACAAGGATAGTTCTTGAACGGAAACATGGAGATTGTAATCATGAATGTTCAACAAGGGCTTTTACTCTTATTCGTCACTTCCTTAATTCTTTACTCTTAATGCGGTTAGTTCCCTTTACCCCGTCATTTCATCATAGTTGAAAAATGCAGCGGCCATAAATCGCCATTCTTAGTAATATCGTATTTAACATTGTTATGTCTATCATATTCAACATTACCATTTGTGTCATACTTGACATAGAGCAGTAACCAGGCTTCATAATTAAAACTTGGTTACAAAGTGATTGCTATCACTGTGGTGGTTATAGTAATGCTGAAAGTTGAGACAGGCGTGGTCTTCCCGTTTATCTGTGGAGTGAAAGAAAGTAACGGAGTGTACGTCTTAACTAAGTCATGAACAAAGCAGATTTAAAGGTCAAACACAAAGAATGCCATATATATGTTGAGAACATTAATACAAAAAGCTATAGAATATAAAACACTAAAGCAGGGGCGCCAACACTGTCTTACAGAAAGTAAAAATTAAACACAGTGAATCAAGTGAAGGCTACAACTCTCTCTCTCTCTCTCTCTCTCTCTCTCTCTCTCTCTCTCTCTCTCTCTCTCTCTCTCTCTCTCTCCCACCCTTGCTTCAATTTCTCTCTATACCATTTTTGTTCTGCTTTTCAGGTTTTTTTCTTCAGTATTAAACACACACACACACACACACACAAATTAGACGGAGCATCAGATAATAATATTTCTTAATGATGTCTTTTCCCTACTAATGTATATAAATATTTATGTCGGACCAGCGGACACCAAATAAATAGTTGGCTGGGGGACATTGAACCCCTGTTGGTCCTGGGCGACTGAATCCCTATAGTTGGTCATGCTTTAGCACATATCTTCACAGTAATTATATATTTATTTTGACACTCGGGTGTAATCGAAAGTCGAATTCATCATTTCTAGACCTGTGCATAATTTCAGTTTACAAACAACAACAATTATAGGCACGGCGTTTGCCGCACCGATCCAAAATTTTAAGCAATGGGAGAGAACTCTGTACAACCTATTTCATGTATTTAGTTTAGTTATCTTCCTTATGTTATCTCAAGTATGTCGTTTCTACTAACGGCTACATTACCCTAGTGTAGTTACCGGAGGTCTCTGAAGAAACGGAAATATTAGGACTACTACTGCACCCTCATGCATGTCGTACAGGGCAACTAATAGGTTGTGCATGCCGCTGGCAATTTCATTGCGTAAAACAAATTGCCAAGGAAATCACTGCTACAAGAGCATATGAATGCTTGGTGCAGGGGTGTAACCTGTAGCGCAACTACAGTAGTGTAAGGGGACCCGGGCATACAATGGGGGCGCCCTTCTTGTAATATAATTTAACTACATATATCATCATCATCACCATCATCATCACCATCACCACCGTCATCATCACCACCATCATCATCATCACCACTATCATCATCATCATCACCACCATCATCACCACCATCATCACCACCACCATCATCACCACCACCATCATCACCACCATCATCATCACCATCATCATCACCCCCATCATCATCACCACTGTCATCATCACCACCATCATCACCACCATCATCATCATCACCATCATCATCACCACCGTCATCATCACCATCATCACCACCGTCATCATCACCATCATCACCACCATCATCACCACCATCATCTCACCATCGTCATTATTACCCTTCAGTTCATCAAGGACCATAGAACGTCAACAGTGTTGCACCACCCCCCTGCTCCCCTATGCCATCAGCTCAAGATCTTGTCCTGTCTTCTATATTCCCACGTCTTTTGTATCCATTATGTTTCATTATCCAGAAAATGGGACGTGCTGTTGACGTTTAAACACAGGAACATCGGACATTAAAAGATATATAGACAAGCAGAGGTCACTTCCGACTACTACTGTCCTGTACCCACTGGTTGTTGGGGCCTACGGGGGGTGTTCGGTCCGCTTGAGCGGTAATTAAACCACTGGGTTTGTCTAAGACTTATCTCATCGCTGTCATACAATCTAGTCTATTTCTGTCGCTCGTTGTTGACGTCATGTCTCAGGATTCACATTTGACCATACGTTCCTACCTCAGGTGGGTTGTGTAGACTATACTTTTAGATTACTCCTCTCGTGGAACCGACTTTTTTAAAGAACTTTGAGTCACGTGAACAGTAAATAAATTAGTAAATGTAATTAACAGGTACTCGTTGGACATAAGGATGACACTAGACAACAGAAAAGAAAATATAAGTGATTGGCATACCGGGAATCGAACCTAGGACCAACCAAACGATCTACTGTCACAGCAAGGCGATGGCGCCGTTTGGTTGGTCCTAGGTTTTTTGAAGAACATGTTCTACCTGGTTGTTTACCTACACGGACACGCGTCTGTCTGCTCAGGTAAAAACAACAGTATCAGCATCATTTTCTTCCTTATCGCTTCTAGTGGAGCCATTGCTGCAGCTAGCCTCCTTGCAGGAAACCTGTCTCAAAACATGCATATGCTCTAGCACTAGTGTTTTCTGTAGCCATTAGTTTGACATGATGAGGTTGGCAGGCTCATAGACAACCTCTTATTGGTCGACTTTTGTCTTATTCTTTCTTTTGTCTTCTCACAGACCCCATCAACTACACAGGGTACAATATAGTTATCTTCTCTTGTTTCTGACTATGGTGAATTTATTATTGCTCAATTGTTGTTGTGGTAGTGGTGGTGGTGATGATGATTATGGCTGTATTCAGTACTATGACCTGCTCGTTAGACTGTCTAACACTGTCTGAATGTGTCTAACAATGTCTGAATGTGTCTAACACTGTCTGAATGTGTCAAACACTGTCTGAATGTTTCTAATACTGTCTTAATGTGTCTAGCACTGTCTGAATGTGTATAACATTCTGTCTGAATGTGTGTAGTACTTTAAAAAATGCGTGTAGCACTGTATCTTTACTCCAAGCACTGTTATGTGTATCTAGTACTGTCTGCCCTTTTCGTCTGTTACTTAACGAAATCTAACCACTTTCTGGTAAATCGCTCCTCGCAATCGAAGCAAAAAAAAAGCATGTGTCTTTGTTTTAAAAATCGATCAGATGGAAGACTTGAATGTCGTTAAACCCCTTCCCACCCCCCCCCCCCCCCCCCCCCCCCCCCCCAATGGCACTTCTTGTCCCGCCTTCCAGAAATGTTTCTCCCAGAAAGCATCCCTTGCCTTCGTCGCAGAATTCAGAGCTCTCATTGTCAGTCAAGCGATGGAAACCTTGGTCGAGTAGGGGAGGGGGTGTGGATTATGTGGTGAGCGAATGGGTGTGGGATTTGACCTTTCCCTTGTGCAACCTGAAACCATGGATGACTCACGCAGGCTGCACGAAGACATGGCGAGAGGCGTGTGGTTTAAGAAAGGAAATGACAGACGTCGGATGCAGGACGATTGTCCTGTGTCGCTGGAAGGGATGCTGAAGGTGGTGGGGTGAATTACCTGGTTTTAATTTGTAAACGGAGGGGGGAGGTCAGAACTAATCTATGCCAGAAAAGAAATTTTTTTTTTAACTTCGTAGATTTAAATTTATTCATTTCAAAGTTTATATTTCACTCTTTTCATTTCTCGGTGACCCAGGGCGTAATAAAATTTACTTTGCTGAACAAGACATAATGGCATCGAAGACTGTACGAAGATTCACAAAAACGCTAGTTTCGAAAGGATAATAATAACCATAATTATGCTGGGTTCAAACAAGGATTGATATGGTATGACAAGATCACTGATGTGGAACTGAAGCAAAATACCAGACACGCACCTGTGGAACAATATAGAGAGAGAAAGAGAGAGAGAGAGAGAGAGAGAGAGAGAGAGAGGGAAGGGGCTGGCTTTGGATAGACCACACAGTTATGTTGTTGTTGTTGTTCCGATCCCCACGGGTTCGAGTTATTCCCCCTTTTACCCTTGCAACCAAATGTTGGGGCAACCACACAGTTATAAAACCAGTTAACAGCATTACAAGGCAGTCCTTATTCTCGATTCATTTGGTTAAGAAAAATAGAGGGAGAACCAAATACAAAACAAACCAAAAATGGAGAAGAAAACTGGAGACAGACGTGAAAGGCAAACAGAAGACATGAAAGACCTTGAAAGGATGGCACGTGACATGAGGGCATGACGTGGATTTCTTGAAGGTCTGTGCTTGGTCTCAAGATTTAGCTCACAAACAGTATTTTCTAAACAGGCGTACCAATCAAATATATCAATAGTGGAAACAGGCAAATGCGCCCCTAAAGTATTTGGCATCCGGTGCGGATCTTACCTTTGGCACCTCCCCCATAAAGAAACACACTTGCAAGTATATTTTAAACAGTAAGTACTATCCTAATAGTGTCCGATGCAACCCCCTTCCTGACGGTCCCAAGGGCGGAACCCCCCCCCCCCCCTCTTCGCTCGCCCCTTAGTACGCCACTGAAAATAGGATGAACACCAGGGAACAACTATTACGTAAGTAGCGCAACGATAATGAACCTTATACAGTAATACAAAATTAAACAAATTAGAGTAAGTTGAAAAGGCTGATATAAATCCTAAATAAATACAATAAAATAACAAATAAAACAAAACTAAAGAAGAAAAATGAGTAAAATATGAAATATGCTGGATAACGGGGACATTTTTTAGCAGTTCCAGAGCAAAGGCAGATGCACTTTAAATTACAACAGAGTACCAGTGACAGAGGCGAGCTCTGAGAGAGAAGTAGTGATATTCACAGATGCAGTCAGTAATAACTAGAGGTGGGCAAATCGACACACTCCGCTGTTTCGAGACAGTCGGCTCAGTGATTTAAACTGTGTCGAAACAGTGTGTCGACACAACGGCACTATTGCCCGTATCGGGGAGAAAGAAGTCTCTAATAGACAGTATACATTACTATACATGAACTGTTTTTACTTGCGCGCTACTGTCGTGTGTGAAAATCTATGGCATTTCGTGTGACCACAATTCAATATTTTTACACAAGTCTTCGTTATGATGAAATAAAACGGAGATATGATGATAGCTGCAGTATATGTGAAAATAAAAAAAATAAAAAAAAAAAAAATAATAATAACAGTAATAATAACACATGATATCAAACTAGAGTAAGCTAGTTTTGGTAGACAATGATTCAAATCCACACCGAGTACACAGATATCAGCAGAGCTAATAAAGTGTCCATTACATTTATACGAACACACGGACACTTTCAACTTTAACATAGTGCCTAAAACATTGACAACTGCAGCACTGACACAATTTCCAGTGTCTATAACTTCTCAGCAAAAGTAATTTCACTTGTAAAATCAAGTCATCATAACATATCCCTGAAAAATATGACATGTTTGATATTCCATACTAATGTTCCGAACGGTTGATTCAAATTTTACAAAGTGTGTCTCTGCAAAACAGCGAGGCAGACAGGAACTGAAACTGTGTCGAAACAACAAGCATGCTGTGTGTCGAACCTTTCGGACTCGATTCTGTTTCGAAGCATTGTTTCGACACATACACACAGTAGCCATCTCTAGTAATAACAGCTCTCGTGAGTCAAAGAAAGGAATAGTCGAAAGTCCTGGGAGACAACGTTCCACAAATGTATGTTCGTATTTCACAAGCATTTTGATACATCTGACTGTAGTATCTCAGGAAATGACGAGGTTGACAGGCTGGCTAAGACAGGGGAAAACTACCTCGGCCCGATACAAGAGTATCAAAAGATGAGGACGTGACATTCCTGAAGAGCAGATAAAAGAAAAAGTAGAAGACATGCGTCCAAGTCCTTATAAAAATAGTGCAATCAACAGCTCAAAAAAGAGAGAACCAGTAATAATCTTCATACTCTGCGCATATTACAACATATTGAGATACCGTCTGTTCAGTCAGGTAAAGGTAGGAACTACTGATGAATGTACTTGTGGCACTATGACTCCTGCTGCAGGAGTGTCAGACATGTGAACACCATAGAAGAAGCGTACTTGGGTCACCTGGTAACAGTCCAGGACACGCTTCGTTGAGATATCAATAACCTGAAACTGACTACTGCTTTATTTGAGGAATTCAAGTTAACACCTGAAAGTCTGCGAAAAAGGTCTTTTACAAAACGGTTAATAAATGAGGCGATATGATTTTCATGTTTTTTCTTACGAACAGTTAAGACAACAGAGTGTGTTGTAGTAACGTATATGATTATGGATCGATTTCTGCCAAGAACAGGGGGCAGCTAAGCGAGATTTATTTTAAATAAGAGTTTTGCCACATTTATCTTAGACAAGGTTCGTCGGTTATATTAAGACGCAAGTACAAATATAAAAGGCCTTGTGGTCTCATAAACTTTAGTGTTTCAGCGAGATTGTTTAAACAAAAAACAAAGAAGATTTAAAGGAGATTATCAACAACAGAGACGAGTGAAAAAAGTTATTGTTCAGACCTGAAGTAGGGATATTGTCTAGAACAGGGAAGACGATGTAGGGATAATGTCTAGAACAGGGAAGACGAAGTAGGTATATTGTCTAGAACAGGGAAGACGATGTAGGGATAATGTCTAGAACAGGGAAGACGATGTAGGGATAATGTCTAGAACACGGAAGACAATGTAGGTATATTGTCTAGAACAGGGAAGACGATGTAGGGATAATTTCTAGAACATGGAAGACGAAGTAGGAATAATGTCTAGAACAGGGAAGACGATGTAGGGATAATGTCTAGAACAGGGAAGACGATGTAGGGATAATGTCAAGAACAGGGAAGACGATGTGGGTATATTGTCTAGAACAGGGAAGACGATGTAGGGATAATGTCTAGAACAGGGAAGACGATGTAGGTATATTGTCTAGAACAGGGAAGACGACGTAGGTATATGGTCTAGAACAGGGAAGACGATGTAGGGATATTGTCTAGAACAGGGAAGACGAAGTAGGGATATTGTTTAGAACAGGGAAGACGAAGTAGGGATATTGTCTAGAACAGGAAAGAGGAAGTAGGGATATTGTCTAGAACAGGGAAGACGAAGTAGGGATAATGTCTAGAACAGGGAAGATTGAAGAGAGATTGGCAAGAACATTAAAGATGGAAAGAGATTGTGGACAACAGAATAGATTGAAGACAGATTGTCAACAACACAGAGATTCTAACAACAGTCAGTAACTAAGAATTTCCAGAATCAGAATCATTGAAGTCAACGAAGAAACTCCTCCACGCCACCCGCATAACTAATGCGATTAAAAAAAAAAAAAATCCGTCTTCTTTTCAATGTGACATCGGTCCCAATTACTGGGACAAACAGTAGCTGATGCCAGATAGCAGAGACGAGGAAATTTTCTGGTGGAAGTTAAAATTAATAGTAGCAAGTTTTAGAGCAGGCCACAGAAAACTCCAGAACGTCTTTGGGCAGGATTTAGTGGTTTCAGAAAAGGTGGAGGAAGGGGGTTGTATTAAGATGTGATTTTTGGAAGCTTCTTATAGCTTGGGGCTGGGTTAGTTATAATTTTCTGGAAGGAGGAGAAAGACTGGTAGTGTGTTATTTGCTAGTGCAAGAGGCTGAAGCTTGTCAGGTTTCTTTAACGTGGAGAAGTCTCAGATTTCTTATCGTTGCCTTAAGGTGCGTGCTTCTTAGAAAAGGGGCGGGAGTTTCTTTAAAAACAAAACAAAGACTGGGTGTTTTATTCCTTTAACTGGGAAGGGATAGAGGAAGAGAGAGTTTTTTAAAAAATATTTTAAGATTAAGATGTTTTTAGACGCGTCCTAAGATTTCTCTTTTCAGTTATTCTCGTAGTTTTCACAGGGGCCAGAACTCTCAAGGGACCCAGCGCGTGTTATCAGATTTGTTTACGGAACTCCTCAGTTTTCTTTGGGAGTAGTGGGTCTTATTAAAGTAGTTCCATAGCAGATACTCCTGTAGGGGAGTGAAGTGTTAGAGAGTTCACTATAACTAGGTCTCATCTAAATGAGTAAGTGGGACCTGTTTCCTTTCTTACTTCCTTTGCCTTCCCTATGTTAAGAGCAAAGTCAGGTACCAAATTACAGCTAGATAGACTGACGTTGATTGGATCTGAACTTACATTGGTTCTTGAAGTTAAAGCTCTAATCACGATACACAACCTGGTCAAATAAAATGTATCGCTTCCTTCTAATAATCGTAATTTTATTTTACGCTACGTTTGCTACTTGTCACATAATTTGTCATTTTCTTTTGCGTATTTTCTCTCTCTCTCTCTCTCTCTCTCTCTCTCTCTCTCTCTCTCTCTCTCTCTCTCTCTCTCTCTCTCTCTCTCTCTCTCTCTCTCTCTCTCTCTCTCTGCCATTATCTATTTATTTCTCATTTTCGGAGCACAGAAATCGGTGCCCCAGTCACTGTTTACATTTTCCCACTTCGATTCGTGTCAAGTCAAGGAGTCATTGACCATCCTTAAGAATTAATTGTAATCGCTTAAGTGACTGCACCAGACTGACTTCAGGCGTGAACTGTTTCTTTACGATTTCGCAACCCACTTCCCTACAGACTAGTCAATCGGGGTGTGTCGCTTTTGTGTAAATACAAGCGACTAGGGGTGTCTGATAAGTTATGCAATCACTTCCCTCGAAGTTACCTGTGATGGTAATTACAGATAATATCAATCTGGGGAGATGTTTTGAAGTCGTGTGTGTAAACATGATGGATAATAGACGGAAGCTGGCATACCATATAAGGGGATTGGAAACAACACGTTTATTTGTTAGTTTGTAATGTGGGAATTTTTCGCGAGAGAAAGGAAAATATAAGCCTCTTGCAAGCTATTGGATTGGCATTTAAAATGTAAAAATACAACATTTCTGATTGGAGCCTTGTCTTATAGTAGCAATCTGGATGTGGACCGAATGTTGCCTTATAACTTAGCGCCTTGTGAGTTTACCGCACTATGAAATACAACTCGTCAAGAAGACAGCCAGACAAGCCAGAGTAAAGACAAGGATCAGGATCCAACTTTAAAGAAGCAGACAACGTCTTTGAGCATCTTGTGGACTTGTATCCCAGGAAAACTGACTCTACTTTCATTAACAAGGAGAGCCCAGAATCCTAGGAACCCGAACACTAAGTCATAGTGGGATTCTATTTGCAAAGTAATACTCCAGACCGCGTGTAAGAGGCATCTTAAACAAGTTACCGTAACTATTTCCCTGAGCCAGAAGTCAGTATTCCCAAAAGAGATTTTGGGGTAAGTTGTACATTTTATAATTCTATATTTTTCATTATGGACATGTGACAATTGCTAGTGGATGTCCAAGCCATACGAAGCTGGCAACCTCAGTACATAGAATGATGATTTCATGAACCACCACTGCAAGAGCTGGTGACTGCTTTATGCGGGTTTCTCATAGAGAACCAAAAGCAGAGTTAGTTCTAAGTTCCATATGGAGCAGGCAGTGGATGATGACATAAATGATGTACATACTTATTACATTAACATTTGTAACCAGTGCATATGTAAATGTAAACATGGTCAGTATAAATGCAATGGATGTTTTCCGCTCACTAGGATTAATATTAATTCTTAGAGAGGGTAAAACTCTGAGGCAGATGGAATGGTGGAATGAAAAAGGGGGACACCTGATTTTGTGTCAGGAAACTCAATACTCAGGAGGGTATTTGTTTCTCTATTATGTCATTATACCAGTTGGTGGTGCTATCTCTGGAACAAGTGAATGGTATAAGTGTCTTGCAGTCAAAGCTAGACACCTACAGTAGACGCTTAACAGACGCTGGACCATCTTCGCAATTGCCCCACAATACTTCGAGGGACGTGTTGCAGCCAACAGACTTGACCAGTGACGAGAGTGAGCCAGTCCATAACCTGCAAAGAAAAAGCAGCGGCTGTAGCAGAACCCAACCGACATTTTACTGGCAGCTAATTACACATTCAAAGCTGCCAAGTGACCACTCTTTTTTCAAACCAGAAAACATTTTTTCATACCAGACCATCACCTGTGAAGACATTTTAAAAGACTATCTATATTCACCCGACACTTATTTATTTTACAATTGTTAACGATAATCGGCTATTAAATATTGTTGTTTGTAAATATACAAATTTATAGTTCATTCAGTTATTTTAAGTGAACTGCACCCGTATGTCTCAGTCAATTTAAATACCTGTAACAGAGCTGTTCAAGTAATTCTTTACTGAGTTAAATCAGTTGGGAGCTTGAACGAGCTAAAATACATAATAATTCTTTACAAAAGGCGGCGGGCAGATATAAAGTTAACAATTGCTCAGTCCAATTTATCATTGTTCTTGATTTATGAATTATCTTATGAAAACTCTATCGAGATAGAAGCGTTATCATACTTCTATCTACAACTCTGCCAGTAGAAATCTTGAGCGAAGGTAGATACCTTTTAAGACCCTCATTAGAAACTCTAGGTTCTGGCCATTGTTGGACCATCACTGCTGAGCAAGGGGAGTAAATCTCGTGAATCTACTCGGAAAAGTAAAAATAAAACATATTCAGTTGGTTTAAAAAAAAGACAAAAGGTACAAGAAGGTATGACGATTGGAAATAAAATAACTTAAAATATGTGGCTCTCGGAAAAGGACAACTGCATGAAATAGAAATAAAACTCGAGTGATAGAAAAATAAATAGGGTCGACGAATCTGTAGCGAGGTCAAATCAAGTGCGCTCTGGCCGGTCTGCTGTAAAGGGTGTCGAAGGGTTTGAGGTAAGGGCTGTGTTGAGATGACCTCACTTGCCTGTCATCGATCCAGGCTCACCCCAGACGACCCAGTCTCTCTCGCAACCAGTCATTATTTGTTCTTAGAGGCTATTTCATCGGCGTCTCTATCACTAGGATAAACAGAATGAGTAGTTCACAGTTTTGGCTCGTCATGTGTACACGTCATAAGTGAGTGCGTGAGTTAATTCACGCCCATTGCAAGCAGCAACGTTTGAAAAATTAAACATAAAATCTGATTCGCATTTAAGAGTTCATGCAGCTGAAATAGAGATACAGGAACAAGTAATTTTAAAGTAAAGTAAAGTAAAATAAAGTGCAGTAAATTAGTACAGTAAAATAAAGCAAAATAAAACAAAGTAAAGTATAATACAGTAAAGTAAAGTACAGTACACAAATGTAAATTAAAATAAAGTAATATGTAAAGTAAATTAGAATAAAGTAAAGTAAATTGTAAAGTAAAGACAAGTAAAGATAACTAAAGAAAGCTACAGTATATTCCATATTTCTCCGATGAGCGCAGTGACGAGATATACTTCATTTTTATTGACTCATTTATGAACCCTCTGTTCCGCTATGAGCATAGGCCTGTAAACATGTGTGCAAGATCTTCCTGTCCTGTGCCATCTGCTCAGGATAATTCCATACCGTCTTTATTCCTTCCATTTATGTCTTTAGTTCTCTTCTCTGTTTTTATCTCTGTCTACCTCTCTTACCCTGGTGGTTCTAGAATTAGGACTGCTGTGTAATGTTATCAACAAGTTTTTTCAGTGGCTGTCCTGTCTCCAGCATCTTCTTGTACTCAATTTTACTTTAGCTATATTATACTGCCAGATAGACTGAATACGTAAAGACAACGGGTGGGTCTGAACATCAATCGAAAGAAGGCAGGTCATGACACACAATGTGGGCAATCCTCAGGCTATAACAATAAGGAATAAGAAGCTGGAACAGATAAACACATTCACATATCTAGGTTGCATAGCAACAAACAAAGATATCAACAACAGAATAAACTAAGCGAGAACAGCCTTTGCTAGTCTAAACAAGATCTGGAAGTCCTCTCAGTTCAGCATAAACACTAAATTAAGATTATATGAGAGCTGGGTGCTTTCTGTGCTTCTCTATGGTGCGGAATGCTGGAGAGTAACAGTGAAGGAAATGTCGAAATTGTCTTCTTTTCACACAATCTGCCAAAGGAAAATTCTCAGAATCTTATGACTAAATACTATCACTAACCAAAAACTACTTACTCGAAGCAATCAAGAGGACATGCACAATATCAAGCATGGCAGACGCTGGAGTTGGGTTGGCTACGTGCTCAAAAGAGACCCCGATGTCATCACAAGTACAGGTATGCAATGGACCCCTGAAGGAAAGTGAAAGAGAGGCCGATCAAATACAACTTGGCGGGAAACTGTGGAGGCCGAGATGCAAATAAGGAACCAGAGCTGGAGCACTGCACGAAGGATGGCCTCCAACCGAACAAAGCGAAAGCAGTTTGTTGCTGCCCTACAACACGCCACCAGGCATGATGGTCACTGACTGCTTTGACAGTCTGCGGCTAAGGATCAAAGAGTAAAAAGATGTTATACTGCCAACTGACCTGGGATGTTGAAACCAGGTTCCTCGCGGTGCAAAAAAGTAATAAAAATATAAAAAATACTTCTGGGGAAACTACTTTACTTCCTTGCTTTTTTTCTTGCTACGAGCGCGAATAAAGCGTCATTGGAAGACGCAGTTTCGGATTTATGTGTGGTGTTTTCTTTTGACTAGCGTCATCCATTTTTATAGGTTTTTGCTGTCTCTTTCCATCGTCCCTCAAACGTCCTTGTTGCGCCTCTTTCGCGGACTTAGACTTTATAGACGGCACAGTTTATCCGTTACTTCATGAACTTTGATGGCCCAGTGTAGTTGGCCTGTGTGCAAACTATATCATGAATCAGTATACTGCGTGTTGTGAAAATTGTAAATAAATTATGAAGAATCGTCAGCAAGAGTGAGCTACAGTTATTTAACGAGTTGCTGTTGTCGTTTCCATTGGACTTTTGAATCGTTGTTACCCTAGACCAATATTGCCATCACTTTCAAACATCAATATAAAAGAATAAAACGCAACAGTCCTCTTGTCGTAAAAAGCAGATCCTCTGCCGAAGATTTATGCTGGAAAATGATTTCCTTCCTTTCTGACAAAATGTCTAAACCACTTTACCTCATTACGTCCTTCCTCGTTTTTCTTTGTTTTTGCCTTTGTAGCTCCTTAATTAGCGTGACACCACTATTGTAGTAGTTACAATGTAGAAATCGTGCAACAAAGCATAGAAGTGCTCTGCAGTGGCGTTATCTGCAGCTATTTATTTTACATAGTGAAGTTGCCAGCTCCATGATCTACTTCACCCTATTCCACTCTTAAAACACACCTGGCGCACGCACTGGCCTTGTACTTTTGTTTTATTTCAATATAGACCAGGCTATTAGAACCACTCCAGGAACAATAACTCAGGATGGAACAAACATATGGAGGAAAGAAAGTATTCAGAAATGACCTCCATTGAAATATACGTTCTAGTACTAGAAATATACAACAGGATACAAATAATAGGTGGAGTGGAGGAAAAACAAAGAATAATACGTCTTACTAGGATAAACGACAAGGAAAAATAAAACCTACGTTACGGCCACAAGGCCTTCGTCAGGGACAAACGAACAAAAACTGAAAGAAAAGAAAGTGAGAACTAAGTAACAGTCAAATAATACAGTATTCAGCAAACGATGGGGCCCCAACGGCCAGCTAGAATATGCGATGATGGAAGGAAGTGATACGTGATTCTGTTCTCACAAATTAACTGATTCCTTTGTTTTATTTGTTTTCTTTGTCAATCTATCACATTGTAACATTCACAACAACTCGTAGGAATTTCATCTCACGTGTTATTACAGGACACTGGTGAACTCAAGAGCATTTAATATCTCACCAGAACTAGCAATCATCAGGAATTTCATGTCACGAATCATTACAGGAAACTGGTGAACTCAAGAGCATTTAATATCTCACCAGAACTAACAACTAACAATCGTCAAGAATTTCATCTCACGTGTTATTACAGGAAACTGGTGAACTCAAGAGCACTTAATATCTCACCAGAACTAACAATCGTCAGGAATTTCTAGAAAATATTCAACAAGAAGAAAGAAGCGTGAGAGCTACAAATTTAACTTATTTTTGTAACCACACGGAAACTGCAACCAAATATGGAAAAGAATTTCAAGAAAATATCAAAGAGGTGAAAGAGGAATATTTGCTGTTAGTACAGCTTAACCCTGAAAGGACGAGAGACCAGCGTTTGGGGCCGATTTTCTCAAGCGCTGGGATGGACGACAACTTTTCGGGGCCGAAATATTTCAAGTAAGTTTTTATTTTGTATTTTCCCAGTTTGATATTTTATTAAAACCTCATTCATTTTCCTTAAAACATTGGAAGGAACCGACCCTTAAACTTTAACACTACATGAAAACCGACATAAAATCCATTGCGTCAGACATTGAACAACCACCACGCCGCAAAAACAATTAACATTAATGAAAGGGACATTAAAGGAAATGAAATTAAATATAACTAAATTAAAATAAGACTTTGAATCTATATGGAAATGAAAAGAAATCATGTCCAACATAAAAATAAGAATACTGAACTCAGATGTCAAGGGAGTCCTATTGTATGGCGGCGAAACATGGAGAACAACTAAAAATGATTACACATAAGTTACACACTTTCATAAATGGGTACTGTCGCAGAATAGTAGGATTAAAATGGTATGTCAAGGTCAGTAATGTGGAACTGACGACGAGAACAAGACAAATGGCCGTTGAATAAGAGAAGGGAAGAAGACGTTGACTTGGAGAGGACACACATTGAAGGAACTAGGTCATAGCATTACAAGACAGTTGTCATTCTGGAACCTCATATGTTTAATAGAGAGAGGGAGAGGAAGAGAGAGAGAGAGGGAGAGAGATAGAGAGAGACACAAAGTAAGGAATTAACGATACACATTTAAGGAATAAACAAGACATGTAAAGACCTTGCACAAATGGTTACAGAACACGAAAGCTTGGTGTGATTTAGTTGAGGCCTATGCTCCACAGGAGGCTGACGCGTAATAAGCATGAAGATCATTATTATGTTGCTCGTATGTAATAGTATGAGAGCCGCGGTAGCGCAGTGGTTAGTGCACTGGCTTCCTAACTCAGTGGTCGATGGTTCGATCCCCAGTTGAGGTGGGCCTAACACCGTATTCCCAGTATGCCTCAATGGGCGTGTAACGGGATCCTTTACCCTTTTTTTTACCTTTATGAAATAGTTTACGTGGTCTAGTTTTCAATACAACTCTGAAATATGTTCTATCACATTTGATTCACATACAACTCTGAAATATGTTCTATCACATTTGATTCACATACAACTAAGTTATCCGCCAAAATATGAATGGAAATAATTATTTTGTACTCTTTCTTGCTGCATGCTGTGATGAAGGCACTAAATTATCATGCAATCATTTCATTCACTTCCAGTTTGCCCCAGAAGTATGGAAACCGTGGCACGAAAGCATAGTGTAGTTTTTTATTTCTGGTTTATGTATTTAACTTAGTTCTCGTTTCCTTTCTTTTCATAAGGTATACCAATTTACAGCTGGGGAGACTGGAGATGAAGCTTCTAGACGTCGAACCCGGAATCCGGTTACTTTGCCGCGATAGCTCTAACCACTCAACCAATCAAACACTCTAACCAACAGAAGACTAATAACTGAGAACAATGTGTGGTTCCAGCTATGTCTTCTTCTTCCTCTTCAAGTACCATTCAAGCTGGCTTAGGTAATCATGTCTCTCCACAACCTCCAGGGCTGCCCATCAATTTTCTTGTTGAATCCTTTCTCTACAACTATGTTAAATTGTCCTGTACTTTCTCCATTTGTCTTCTACTGCATCATTATTTTCTCTATTTGTTTCTGTTAGTGCAGTGTCTCAGTTTTCGTCTTCTCATACCGTGCTCAAGGAGAATGTACTGCTTCCTTCTGTAAGAGTAATCGGCTTCTTTTGTGTACAGGCATCTTTCAGGACATCGTCATAACTATTTTTAGTCGTCCTGACACCCGTCTATAACACGAAATTGCTGCCACCTCCAGGGGCTTTCTCGCTTGGTTACTAATTTTCCATCCCTGCCTGCAATATAACAGAATTGGCTCTATATAACACTGAAGAACTATCTTGCTCGCTGTCATTGACAAAGCAATTTCAGGAATCTTAAAAACTCGTTAACTATTTTCTTTTCTTTAATTCATCAAGGAATACTTTAGCTCAAGTAAAAGATCAACTGTAGCTATTCACAAATAAATCCCAGTGTAAATATTCCCTCAGGGGATTCAGGACAAATTGAAAACTTTCTAACAACGTTATTGATTACTCCCAGAAACTGGTTCCAGTTTATACTGATACACATCTGACAACGGTCTAAATCAACGCATCACAGAACATTCCAGTTTTGTGAAGATATTAAACCAGAATCACCAAGCTGTAGGCACCGACATTTTCTAAAAGGTGAAACTAAACGGAAACACGCTGAATGTTTGTTAATTTTTTTTTTTTTTTTTTTATACAGGATCAACATTTTACTTTCTCATTTAAAACAAATGTCAGACTCAAGTTAAACTTTGTGATATAGCAATAGGTCTTCCGTCTATTGTTTGTGTAGACAAAATGTCGTATAGCAATAGGTCTTCCGTCTGTTGTTTGTGTAGACAAAATGTCATATAGCAATAGGTCTTCCGTCTGTTGTTTGTGTAGACAAAATGTCATATAGCAATAGGTCTTCCGTCTGTTGTTTGTGTAGACAAAATGTCATATAGCAATAGGTCTTCCGTCTGTTGTTTGTGTAGACAAAATGTCATATAGCAATAGGTCTTCCGTCTGTTGTTTGTGTAGAAAAAAACAAAACAATGGTCAAGTCCAAGAAGAGCACGAAGAACAGTGTTCGTACACTCAGATAAAAAAAAAAAACAATAGAAGTTAGATAGTCAGAAAGAAATAAGACAGGGAGGCATGCAGAGGTAATCGATATAGACAGACAGATGGCACACACAGACAGACATCACGGAATTGCCTCCCCTGCTTTGCAGTAGTGGTCCAACAGTGGCCAAAAATCAAGAGTATCTAATATGGGTCTTCAAAGGTGTCTACCTTCGCACAAGATTACTCTTGGCAGAGTTGTAGATAGAAGGATAATGATGCTTCTATCTCAAGTGAGATTCACAAGATCTTTCAGAAGTCAAGAACAATGCTGCGTTGGGCAGGGCAATTGTTAACTTATATCGAATCCGCCGCCTTTTATGAAGAATTATGCAATGATTAGTTTAAGCTCGTTCAAGCCCCCACCCTGATTTACTTAGTGGAATTCTTCTTATTCTGCAATAGCTCTGTTTAGAGTGTATTTAGTAAACTGCCTAGGCAAACATGCAGTACATTCAAAATGACTAAATCGACGTTACATTTTATATATTTACAAATAACAGATTTAATAATCATGTAGGTGTTAACAAGGTTTTTAAAAAATGAATGATTATTTATCAGAAAATTATCATCACTGTGTGATGTAATGGTAGTTGGTAAAGGAGGTCACTTGGCAGCTTTTATGTGTTACTTAGCCGTCAGTGACGGTTCTGCTTCTTCTAATGTTTTGGTTCTTGGTAGACTGGATCTCTGATCCCGCTCATCACTGGTCAAGGTTGTAGGGCGCAGAACGTTCCCAGAAGTGTTAGGGAGTGTCTACGATGTTGGTTTTTATGCTCCGTCTGGTATCTAGTTTCGACTACAGGCCACTTGTACCCTTCTTGTTCCAGAGATAGTACCCTCAATTGGTACCACCAACTAGTATGGTAAAAGAATAGAAACAAATACCCTCTGAGTATTGAGTTTCCCGACACCATCCCAGCTACCTCAGACTTTACCGTCGATGAGAATTAAGCTTAATCCCTCGAGAGAAAACTTTCTTTACATTTAAATTGAATAACTTTATATTTACTTTACATTCAAATGAAAAGGTTTATAGTATAGATAGAATATGTTTACATTTACATCTCCACTGGTTGAAAAATGTTCACAATATAGATTGAATATGTTTTCAGTTACATCTACACTGGTTGAAAAGCTTGAAAACTTTCATCATTTTTAAAGTGAATATGTTTACATAGACATTTACAGCGGTTTGTAATTGTAAATATTATAATTAAAATGTACATCATTTCACTCCCTGCTCCATATGGAACTTGGGACTACATATGCTTTTTAGTTCTCTTTACGAAACTAGCAACAAAGCAGTCACCAGCCCTTGCATTGGTGGTTCATGAAATCAACATTCTATATGTTGAAGTTGCCAGCCTCAAATGACTTGGACATCCACTAGCAATTTTCACATAGTAATATTCACATGGCTATATATACATATTAGTTCACTTGTTAGTAATGAAAAATATAAAATGTAAAATTTGCAACTTTCGCCAATCTTGGCTCACAGACTGTTTGCTCAGAGAAGTAGGTTAAGGCACTAGCAGATACCTTTTACACGTGTTCTTGGCGGTCGTTACTTTAACAATAAATTCCCACTTTGACTCTGTGTATTCAGTTTCCTCAGATCCAGATTTGGGACCCAAAGATTCAGCAATAGAGAATGCAGTCAGCGACCCATAGCTTGACTGCTTTCGTCAGGGTCAGCGAACCAGAGCTGACCAAGACCCTACTCCACCTCCACGTGGTAGTCCTGGAAACAGGCTGCATCACTGCAGTCTGGCTGAGAGAGTAGGGATCGAAGAGGGAAGGCAAACCCGGTCGTAAAAAATACCGTGCTGAAGTCGGATGTGTCGGCCGAAAGGCGCAGATATCACAGCTCAGGCGTAAACAGACACAACGCAACCAACGTCCTTTTCAGGACGAACGAGGAAGAAGAAGAAGATCCAGGTTTTCCTCATTAGAGTGCTAGAGTTTTCCTGGGCTATTTAAGTCCTTCAAAATTCTCTAACAAAGTCCGGTCTGATTAAATGGAATTCTGATTCTAACTCTGGCAGTCTGGTTGTCGTCTTGGCAAGCAATTCTCACAGTGTTCTAATCTGGCTAAAGTGTCAGATTATATGGCCCTTTGCGTCCCCCGCAGTTATTTGTTACGATTATAGGCGGAGTCCAATCAGGAATTTGGTGGTTCCTCTATTTCGAACCCCCGCTAATCGTTTCATAACTGCATATTTAGGTGGGGTAATTCAAAATTATTTCGACATGGAAAATTCTGTAAAAGCAGTATGCCTTATCAATGCAACAACCAAATCGATCTATCGCGATTTAGTCCACTGTAGCCTAGATGTCGTCTTTGTGGAACCCGAGAAACAACCAACATGATTGTAGGTTAATATTATCTCATCCGTTCCTTTCCCAGCAGGGAGGAACGGGTAAACAAACAACATGATGACTCATCACTGAGATGAGTGTAAGAATGTTTGAAAATACAAACTATCTGCTACATAGCAGAGAAATAAAAGGGTGCCGACCACTGAAAAGCACGTAATTAGTCAGTACAACAACTGTCACAGAATACGGCCGTAGTGGACAAGAGAGCGACCCAAAATTATGTGACAAGACACACACACAAATATACACAAAGACAGACACACAGACAGCTAGGCAGACAAAAAATATAAAGATAGATAGATAGGTAGATAGATAGATGACAGATAGATAAGATAGATAGATAGATAGATAGATAGATAGATAGATAGATAGATAGATAGATAGATAGATAGATAGATAGATAGATAGATAGATAGATAGATAGATAGATAGAAAGATAGATTGATAGATAGATAGATTTGATAGATAGATAGATAGATAGATAGATAGATAGATAGATAGATAGATAGATAGATAGATAGATAGATAGATAGATAGATAGATAGATAGATAGATAGATAGATAGATAGATAGATAGATAGATAGATAGATAGATAGATAGATAGATAGATAGATAGAACAAACGAACAACGAACTTTATTTTCAAAGGGTTGAGAATTGGGCACGCAGGCCCGTCTGACATTCTGCCCTTCCTTTTTGCTCTCGCCTTTCATACTGAATTCATTTATTCTCACATACATTTTACATATCAATTTCAAAGAATTCAACGTTGTAAAGTAAAATAAAATAGCACACTTATATTAACATTAACTACTTATAAACATGACATAAAATATGTTGAAAAGTACAAACATCGTCCGTCAGAACCAACTTGTGCTGTGGATTTATCACAACAACGACACTACTAATTATTGGCTCGCTCCCTAGGAGCATGGCCACAACATAATGGCTGACATAAGGAATCAACACCTTCTGCAGGTATTTCCCTTTATTAATATAAGTACACACAATTAAGCCTCACACGGCCAACAAAACGTATGGAATACATATACAGTATATAAATGCCAGAGAAACTTGCCTCAAATAATTTATCCAATAGCCTCATACATACCAGTATGACTACACTGTACAAGCACTGTACTGACTATCGCTCATCCTAGCGATCCAAAAATCTATGACAAAGCAATACTTAAATCATGAACAACTCGTCATATGCGGCCTGAAGATAATATCCACTGGACACTACGCTAATCCAGAATTACACATAATATCCAACAGACCCAAATATGGCAATCTCTGGCTAGAATTCCGTCCCAAGAACCGCACAGCAACTTGCTGGCGAAAGAGAAATATACAGGTATATCCGTCCACTCGAGACGCTGACTAGAAACTCACTGTCCTTTCGCGCCTAGACTTCTTCCGGCTTCCGTCTTGTCACATGACCTCGATGGTAAAGTTATCTCAGTGTTGCCAAAAACACAATGTAGCCAGTCTGATATTTCGGCGAAATAGCGCGAACGAACGAACGAACTTTATTTTCAAAGGGTTGAGAATTGGGCACGCAGGCCCGTCTGACATTCTGCTCTTCCTTTTTTCTCTCACCTTTCATACTGAATTCATTTATTCTCATATGCATTTTACATATCAATTTCAAGGAATTCAACGTTGTAAAGTAAAATAAAATAGCACACTTATATTAACATTAACTACTTATAAACATGACATAAAATATGTTGAAAAGTACAAACATCGTCATTAGAACCTACAGTAGATATTATAAGAAAGGATAATTCCATTAGTGGGCATGTAATCAGAACTCAGAGTATTCGAAAAGTCTACGATTGTATGAATAGGGACTGAGGTTGTTTCTTAGGTTATGTGGAAGACAATTCCAAAGATGAGCAGCAGAGTACGCTAAGCTTTTCTTGAATAAGTCAAGCCAAGGCTTGAGCACGTGCAATTTGTTAAAGCGTTGACTGCGTCTTTCGTTGTATTTGAACATTGGCCACAGATATGCTGGAGCATATTGTGACAGGATTTTTTGAACAAATTTAGCTTTGTTAAACAGAAGGCGCTTTCTTAAGGGCAGTATTTGAAGATTTTTAAATAGATCTACACACTGAGATAGGCAGTTGTCAGAGATAGATATCTTTATCGGAAAAGGGGAGCAAAAATAGTAAAACTGGACCTTACCAGGCATGTACCAAGTGGCGATGCTCTCTACGGCGCCAACTCAGATTGGGCGATAGATAGATAGATAGATAGATAGATAGATAGATAGATAGATAGATAGATAGATAGATAGATAGATAGATAGATAGATAGATAGATAGATAGATAGATAGATAGATAGATAGATAGATAGATAGATAGATGGATGGATGGATGGATGGATGGATGGATGGATGGACAGTTAGCACATAAGCAAGTAGGTAAGCAGACAAACAGATCCTTATGTTATATTTATTCATACATCTCCCCGGTCTTATCCATTCATTAATGTGCTATCTTAAGATCACTATGGAGCCGCGGTAGCATGGTGGTTACTGCACTGGCTTCCTAGCGAAGTGGTCTATGGTTCGATCCTCAGATGAGGTGGGATTTATTTAGGCCACAAACGGCTCCTGGGTCGATTCAGCCCCAAATGGGTACCAGAGCAACTCTGGGAAGGTTCAGGCGACCGGCGTGATGCTGACCACATCTCCCCTAGTGTGCCGATGGTCAAGAAAATATGGGCCTAACACCATATTTCCAATATGCCTCAATGGGCGTGTAACGGGATCCTTTACATATACCTTTTAATATTTCATTAACTTTTTTTTTTTCGCCGAACGCCTCTTTTCCAACTAGCTGCTCCTTTAAAGAAATTCCGGTTCAAGTTTTCTCTCGTGTTCCCACGGCATTTCTGACTGTGTCTTGCTAAAATTACAACAATGATTATTATCACTGACATTTCGTATAATTTATAAAACAAAACAAAAAACTATGCTTTCGGATTATTGTCACTTTCTTTTCTCTGCTGTTTTTGTTTGTCGTCCCCGTTGAAGACATTGTGGTCGTTATGTAAACCAGTTCTTTGTTTTTTTTTGGTCCTAAGTAAGACTTAAACTACCTATTTGTGTTCATCCCCCAATGAACTGTTTTTGCGTGACCATTTAAAAGTTCGCTGCTTGAGATTTCCGGTAGCGCCCAGCTCCAACCGTTTCCCCTGAGACGCTAAGTTCTAACAGATTGTGTCTTCTTGTCTATTCACAGCTGGGGACAAGATTAAAGATATCAAGCCCAAACCAAAGAACTCGGCGCAGATGGTAAGCTCTTTTTGTTTTGTCTCCTGTTGCTTCTTTTTTAACGGCTTAATATTCGCGCGTGCCGTCTTTAATTTCTTTTCTTTTCTTTCCATTCTCCTTCCTTTTTTTTTCCTTTCCTTTTCCTAAATTATAACTTTTCTGTATTATTGCCACCAATGTTAACCACATGGCAGCATGAACAACAAAGAAATGCCACAAGTTTCGGGAATATAATTACTTGTGATTTGCTTCCTTCCTTCATGCCGTTCTCTAGGTGGTCACTGCTGTGCTGCATCAACTGTTGACAGATGAGAACAACTGTTAAACTGTTGACAGATGAGAACAACTGTTAAACTGTTTTATGTTTATTCTGACGTGTGTCTGTTGTCAGTACTTGTGTCTCTTTCCAGTCTATTGATGAATATGTCCTTCCCATCATACCTATGTCCAATTCCGTTATCTAGTCCCTGGGGTAGTTTATTCGTTGATCTTTATTAAGATAGACAAAGACTAGGATCACTGCGTCCACCAGGCATGTCGTAAGAGGCAACTAAGTTGAGCTTGCGCACAAGACTAGCAAGCACACCAAGTAAATCAAATTGTTGTGGAAAACACCATGTAAGAGCACATCATAGCTTTGGTGCAGGCTTCCTGTATGGGCAGGACTGACACGGTGGTCCCATGCTGTGTAGGGAGCGGAAAAGGAAGGACTTAGAGATGTAAAATGGTTTGGACATTTTGTCTGAAAGCAATAAAATCATCTTCCAGCATGTGTTTGGCAGAATACACTTGTATTTTGCCGGTTCTTACCATGCCCCACACTCAACCCTCCATAGTGGCCTTCTGCTGCATGCCTGGTAATAATAATAATAATAATAATAGCCCCTTCAGACATAGCTGACTATGGGAATGCGCCCTCGCGGTGACAGTCCTCAGCTGCTTAGCTTCCTGGTATTCCTTTCTACGTTTTCTCCTCCCTTCTGCTTGCCGTGAGAGCCTCTTTTCGCCCAATCTGAGGTGGCGCCGTAGAGAGCATCGCCACTTGGTACATGCCTGGTAAGGTACAGTTTTACTATTTTTGCTCCCCTTTTCCGACCCCGGTAATACACTTAAGTGTGTTACATAATATAAATTGACCTACATCATTTATATACCTGTACGTCTGGTAGGAAGTACAACACTTTTGGAACTTTAGTGGTATGTCACATTGTAAAAGAGATATTTGCACAGAAGTTGTGTCTTCATCTGTGTCACTAAATACATTGGCATTGTTCTTGTATGTCAGTTTGTTGTTGAAATAGCTAATTCCAGAATTTAGTTTACAAAATAACATGCATTTTTATATGTGTGTATGTGAGCTTCTTTGTGTTTATGAATGCTATAAATCAACAAAGATAAACGGACAAAGACCTGCAAAATATTGGGTTAGTGAAAGGAGCTGTAAAAAAGGAAAGATGGAAAAAAAAACAGATTGAAGGAGGGCTGAGACAGCCAGCAACTATTGAAACTCTTTGTTATAATATCATCAAATATTCATGCTATCACAAGGTTGATCACACACGCACACACATTGACACGGAATACAGATGTTCTGAACATTACAGGTCGAAAACATCCACCCTGTTTCACAATACTCCAGTGCGCATTGATAGAAATGGAATGAAGTTTAATGGTGCATTGTTTTCAATAAAGCGGTAGCACTTTGACAAGTAATAAAAGTTAATTCAGGCCACGGGTTCCGTCCAGCGGGAATTCTTATTATAATCAAACACAGTTCTTTAAATCAAAATGTGTTAGCTTTGTTTAAAGGGAAACGGAAAATAACATTTACTTTTAGTCGGAGGACTAGGCCTAAAACCAAGAACTTAGGCGTTGTAACAAAAAAAATCAAGCTAAAGAAAGCGAACAATTACAAAAAATAAACATTTTGACAGGCAAATTCTGCATACAGTCTGGCAGAAACCCTCATATTTTCCTCATGGTAATGATAAATAAATATCAATAGTGGAAAAAAGAGAGCAAATTTAATTGCTACGGAAATTTAAGATGCACAAATTAACAAATATGACAGAACAATGCCCAGACACTAATTATTATTATGATAAACACGCACACACAAATAAACAAATACAACCGAGATAGCGAAGTTGGTTCGGGGGGGAAAAAACAATTATCGAATGAGATGGAATACTCTTCACTTTTCGAACAGAATCAACATCGTGATTTTTATTTTTTTAAAGAAAGGGGAAAAACTCATTCACGTGATTTGGCCGTCTGGTTATTTTTATTTTGTCTCTCTCTTACCCCCCCCCCCCCCCCCCCCCCCCCCCCCCCGGACATGGTAGAATTCTTCCTCTAAGTTTATTTAAAATTGTAATAATGTCTGTCTGCTTTTCTGCACCATTTGTCTGTCTGAAGGTTCATCTATCTGTCTACATGCTATTGTGTCGATTTGACTGTCTACCGTACTGTGTTGTGACTGGATGTCAATATTCTTTACTGCCTCTGTGTCTGTCTTTCTACCCCTTATCTCGGTCCGTCTTATGAACAGTGTTTTCGCCCATTTAAAAGCTTATAAATATTAGACAAACATAAAGGTATGTTTTCAGGCACTCGTAAGAAATAAAGAAGTAGAACACTAGACAACAGACGTGAGTGGCTTACCCAGGACTCGAACCCCGGACTTTCCGTGCAACAACACCGCCTAGCTATGCAAGCGAATCACACTATCCTCCCTGCCATCTAGGCATCACCAAAAATGATGCTTCGATGACTGGTCATTAGTGCGAACCGCAAGACACAACATCGGAAGTTTACAATGGGCAGTTCAGCCTAACAATGAAGCATCATTTTTGGTGATGCCTAGATGGCAGGGAGGATAGTGTGATTCGCTTGCATAGCTAGGCGGTGTTGTCGCACGGAAGGTCCGGGGTTCGAGTCCAGGGTAAGCCACTTATGTCTGTTGTTTTTCTGTTGTCTAGTGTTCTACTTCTTTATTTCTTACGAGTGCCTGAAAACATACCTTTATGTTTGTCTAATATTTATTTACTGTTTACAGGCCTCGGGTTTCCCTTCCTTATGCATTTAAAAGTTTGCTTGTCTCAAAGAATGCTATCACATCTGTCTGGCTGTCTGTCTTTTGATACATGTCTGCCTGTCTAATTCTCTGTCTGCCTATCTCTCATTCTGACTCTCTGTCTAATAGCCGGTCGAAATGCATTCCTTTCTACTTGTTTGTCTGTGTGTTTAAAATGCTACTGATTATACAGGCTGCTAACTTTACTTTCTTGCACTTGGTAACGGTTATGGGACAGAAGCGACAAGTTAAGATAGAATATAAATCATCAAATTGTCTTGTCAGAATTCACTGAATTCCGTTTCTGTCAATTCTGCTGTCGTAATCCAGTCAATATTCAGAAAGACATGAAGTGATTACAAGAAGCATCCCTGTCGCACTCCACTACTTCTCTCATAGTTATTTGGAGAAGGGAACTGAAAACAGACATGTAAGGGATAAAGAAGACATGAGAAGAGTTTGAACGGATAGCACAAGACTGGAAAGTTTGACATGAATCTGTTATAGGTTGGGGGTCTGTTATAGGTTGGTAGTCTGTTATAGGTTGGTGGTCTGTTATAGGTTGGTGGTCTGTTATAGGTTGGTGGTCTGTTATAGGTTGGTGGTCTGTTATAGGTTGGTGGTCTGTTATAGGCTGGTGGTCTGTTATAGGTTGGTGGTCTGTTATAGGTTGGTGGTCTGTAGGAAGCTGTAGCGTAATACTGATGATTTGTTTGTGTATTTGGTTTTATTAAAATTTGCTGTATGTATTTGCTTTATTTTATACCATCTTTTTGTTGTAAAGTTTTGCTGCGTTGATGCTTAGCGCGCCACCTTTCAACCATTATTCATATGCACAGAAGTGTTGGTTATATCGGGACGTCCTCTTCAAATGTTATTATTTCCTTTTTGTGCGTACTTTTGTTGTTGTTACGGAGCTGTATGAATTCTTTATGATGACGTATACTCTCGTGTCCACAGTGCCGCTGATTTTATATGCTGTACAGCAGTGTCCCAATTTGTTGGTTTACTTTTAGTATTTTTATTGTTGTTCATAATCGACATCACTGCACGTGGGGCAAACCTATAGGTGCTCAGTCTCCCTCAGTGAATGTCGAAGGGTATGATGCTAATTGTTCCTCTTGCGCGCTAGTTGTGTACAGGCCATATACGTCCAGCAATGCCAATGTTTCTACTTTTAGTAGTGCCATGGATGTTATTCTGTTGTGCTGTTTTTAAACAAAAATAATTATCACAGTTTGTCATGACCTACTTACATAGAAACAAATACCTTCCCTCTTTGACGGCCGTTATCTCTTGTCCCTTTATTCTTTCATTTCTTGTTGTCACAATGTAACCCAGCTTTCCCATCAACACAAACATAATGCCTTCATTTTGTTTTTCTTAGCTGGCTTGTTAACAATTAATTCCTTTACGATGCCACTTCTTCCTTAACTAAGTTACAGAGTTATTTTGTTCTGTTTTCCCGAACCGAAGATCCTCTTAGATCTTTTCTAGCATAACCCCTATCCGGTCCTTCACCTTCACTCCGAAATCCGAAAAGTTGTGTTTTACGAATCACCCTGTCCCAGATGATATCTCACCCCACTTATTTGTATTACCACACTCCTTGGTAATTTAACTGTTACAAACAATGATCTCTGTCCGTCTCGCCCACCATTATATCTGCCAGACACTTTCTCGAAACCGGAACTGACACCAAGACATATAATCGGTACCCGGATGAATATCATCACCGACTGGTCAACACGTGACATCAATATTTCTTCATTATCATTCCCTGCGGCGACATCTTCTGGCCAGCACGTGCCCAGCAATTCTAGCAGCTGGAAAATAAAACGCCAAATACTATTTCCGTGCTGACACGTTGAAAACCTGTAACTGTGAACGTATCATTAATACGAGATGAGTGTTTCTTGTATGTCAACGTGAACTTCTGCTGGCAAAAATATGCAAGCAAGTTTTGACTCCTTTCATTCATTCATTCATTCTGTGGCGAGATGGGATTTGGATAAAAAATAATATAGTTCCCAGAAATGGGGAAGAGAACTGGTGAACCAGTGTAGAGATGGAACCGGACAAGTCAGGTAGTTAACTGCACAGTTTTAGATGGTAGTTGTAAAAGAGATCTGTGAAGTAAGTCACCATCTTGCTAGACCTGTCTTATGCTCCAAAGGTGTCTCTATTAATAGTTGATTTTAAATCTTCTTCTTCTTCGATCCTTAACCACCGACCGTCAAAGCAGTCAGTGGCCATCACGCCTAGTGGCGTCTTGTAGGGCAACAACAAATTGATTCCACTTTGCACGGTCGGTGGCCATCCTTCGTACAGTGCCCCAACTCTGGTTCATTCTTTGCATCTCAGCCTCCACAGTCCTCCGCCAAGTTGTTTTTGGTCGGCCTCTCTTTCGCTTTCCTTCAGGGGTCCAAAACATAGCTGTTCTTGTGATGGCATCGGGGTCTCTTCTGAGGACATGACCAACCCAGCTCCAGCGTCTGCCAGCTATGATGGTGTGCATGTCCTCTTGCTTGCTCCGAGTAAGCAGATCTTGGTTGGTGATGGTATTCGGCCAAAAGATGCGGTGAATTTTTCTTAGGCATGTTGTGTGAAAAGAGGACAATTTTGACATTTCCTTCTCTGTGACTCTCCAGCATTCCGCACCATAGAGAAGCACAGAAAGCACGCAACTCTGGTATAATCTTAATTTTGTGCTTGTGCTGTATTGGGAGGACTTCCAGATGTTATTTAGGCTAAAGAAGGCTGTTCTTGCCTTATTCATTCTGATGTTGATGTCTTTGCCTGCCCCACCGTCTGGTATTACTATGCTTCCTAGGTATGTGAAGGTATCTGTCTGTACCAGTTGCTGATTCCTTACTGATATGGGCTCAGGGTTGCTCACATTGAGCGTCATGACCTCAGACTTCTTTAAATTGATGTTCAAGCCCACCTGCTGGCTAATTTTATTAAGTCTATCCGTTTTTTCCTGGATGTGTTGATGTGAATGTGCCAGCAGTGCAATGTCATCTGCGTATTCCAGATCTTCCAATGTAGAAAATGTAGTCCATCTTATTCCTCTTGGACTGCCCTCTGTTGTCTGGCGCATCACCCAGTCTATGACTGTTAAAAATAGAGTGGTTGATAAGGGGCATCCCTGTCGTACTCCTGTCTTCACCTCGAAGGTTAGGTTGCTCTGCCCAACACTACACGTAAAGTTGGCATAGAGGCTTTTTATGATTGACACTATGCAACTTGGAATTCCATAAGCCCTCAGTATTTTCCATAAACTGTCCCTATGTATGCTGTCAAAAGCCTTTTCAAAATCAACAAAATTTATGTAAAGCTGTCTTTGCCATTCTGAGCACTGCTCTATAATGTTCCTGAGAGTGAATATATGGTCTACACATCTTCTGTTCTTTCTAAATCCTGCTTGTTCTTTCCTCAGTTTGTAGTCTACTGCCTTTGAAATTCTCTGTATAATTATCCTGCCTAGTATTTTGCTGGGAACTGAGAGAAGAGTGATTCCTCACCAATTATTGCAGTCTGCAAGATCTCCCTTTTTGGGCAATTTGACAATTATTCCTTTCTTCCACTCTGATGGTGTTGTCCCCGTTTTCCACACTTGTGCAAATAGTGGTTCTAATAGTTCTGCTGCTAGCTCAGGGTCTGTCTTAAATAGCTCTGCATTTAAGTTATCATGGCCCGGAGCTTTACCGTTCTTTAACCCTTTGATTGCTGTGATGGTTTCTTCTTTTCGTGGAATGTCTGTATTTACATCTAGATCGTTTTCAGCCTCAGGAACATTCAATTGTGTCTTTGGTATTTCCTTGTTCAGCGTTTCTCTGAAGTGCTCTGCCCATCTTGTTTCCTGTCCCTCTGCTGTCTTGATGAGATTTCCTTGCTTATCTCTTACTCATGTAATATTGTTTGCACCTTGTTTTCCGCTGATGAATTTAGTTATTTTGTATACTGTGCTTTGTTCATTTCTCAGTGCTGCCTCTTCTGCCTGTTTTGCAAGATCGTCTAGGAAATTCCTTTTGTTGACTCGGGTTTGGCGTTTAACTTCCCTGTCCAACTGGCTGTACTGTTCGCTATATAGTTGCTTTAACCTGGGGGACTTCGCTTCTGTTTTCTTTCTTTTCATTTCCTTTCTCATCTTTATGGTGTTTATTGTTTCTGGTGTTATCCAGTCTTGCTTCTTCCTTTCTTGGAATCCTAAGCATGATTTGCTACTTTCCTTATATATTGTTGAAATGGTGTTGAAATTCTGGTCTATATCATCAGTCAATGTCTTTTCCTGACTTTTGGCAAATTGATATCGTTTCTTAATGTCGGCCGCAAAAGCTTTTCTGGTAAGGGGGTCCTTCAATTTGCTGATGTCAAACCTTTTCTGTGTAGTTACAGTTGGTCCAGCCCTTCTTAGTTTCGCTTTCAGTTTTGCTACTACTAAATGGTGATCACTTCCCACATCTGCTCCTCTTCTTACCTTCACATCTTGTAATGCATGTCTCCATCTGCCGTTAACCATGATGTGGTCTATCTGGTTTCTGTCCCGGCCATTTGGTGATTCCCATGTTAACTTGTGAATTTCCTTATGTGGGAAAAGTGTTCCTCCAATGACCAGGTTGTTAATGCTACAGAAACTTATTAGCTTATCCCCATTTTCGTTTGCTGTTCCGCTGCCGCATTTCCCCATTGTTCTTTCATTATATGTATTGTGTGTACCAACTTTCGCATTGAGGTCTCCATTACTAAAACAAGATCATATCTAGGTGTGTCTTCCATTTCTTTCTGCAGTTGTTGATAGAATTTATCCTTGACCTCCTCATCGCTATCATTCGTTGGTGCGTAGCATTGTATTATTGTAGTGTTGGTGAATCTCCCTCTCAATCTCAATCGTATCAGTCTGTTGTTGATGGGTTTCCATTCCAGTAATGTCCTTTCTATCCCTTTCTGTAGAATAATGGCTACGCCTTCACTGTGATGTCCATCCTCTCTTCCAGAGTAAAGTACTGTTTCTCCTGTTGCTGTTTTAACTTTTCCTGCCCCTGTCCATCTGCTCTCACTTATCCCCAGGATGTGAAACCTATAGTTTCTCATTTCTGCCGTGACCTGTCTTAGTTTACCTGTCTCGTACATTGTCCTGACATTCCAAAATCCTATTCTTGTATCCTGTTTTGCGGTCAGGACATCCGTTTTCATGTCAGTGGCTTCCTTTCGGCTTTCACCACTGACAGTCTTACGAGCCACAGACTCCGAATGTCCATCCCGCAGCAAAGTTTGTTCATTTGATGTTGTTTCCGTAACTTCTGATTTGAAATACAGCTCGTTAATTATCCCTATCAATTTCAAAATATTAAATAATTCTCTTAATTTCCACACAATAACACAATTTCAAACAGAAACTGGAATTTAAACAAAAATAGTCTATGAGGTCGTGGTCATGTCAATTAAAGAAGTACGTCATACAATCAATATAATATACCGTTAGACCTTAGACATCATTTACACATTTTTTCTGAATTATGTCTTGATTACTTCCCTTTGGTCCTAAGTCATGCCAAAAGTGGTTTCCTTTTAAAGATATTACTTCAACGAAATTTTAAAGTGAACGTCTGCTCACAAGCATGCCAGATTTGCTTTTCTCAACCATGGGCTGTGGCTATGTGGCTTCGACGATCGCGTGTCAGTCCACTGGTCGTCTTTATAGCTATGAAATTTTGAGAGTCCAGAATTGAATCTGAGCGGACTTATGTACCCAGCCTAGATCTAACCCTGTCTGTCAAGAACCAATCTACTATGGTTGCACCACTGCAGTGTGGATTTATACTAACAATTATAAGCTCACTCCTCTAGGAGTATGACCACACAACAATGGCTGACATAAGTAATCAACCCCTTTAACAGGAATTTCCCTTTATTACTAAGCTCAACACAATCAGGCCTCACACGGCCAACAAACGCATGAAATACAATATAATAATGAAATGCCAATGTAACTTGCCTTAACAGCTTAATCTATCAGTATCATACACGACAGTACGACCTACACTGAAACAACACTGCAATGACTATCGCTCACCTGAGCAACAATACTGTGAACACTTAAATCCTTGTCAACTTATAAATCTACGGCCTGAAAGTTATACAATCTAGACACTACACTGTACTGGAATAACCACATAACAATCCCCAAAGACCGAATCTGGCAAGCACTCAAAACACTTAGTCCATAACATGAACTTCACAGCTAACTTGCTGGCAAAAGGGAAATATTCGTCCTACCAGGACAATGGCTAGATTCTGACAGACCACATTCGCGCCTGATCTCCCGGCTTCCGGTAGTCACATAACATCACCGGTTTGGCTTTACCCGGCGTTGCCCGGATGACTTTTCGTACAAAAGTTGCACTGCGAAATAGCGCCGTGACACTGTCCTTCTCGGAGGTCCGCACCTGAGTTCACTTTTCTATTTGAAACTTTCGTAGGATTTCAATGCTGTTGTGCGATTTTTCCGACACAATAATAATTTCCTCGTCAATTACCAAAGATAATAATTTCCCACTGCCATAATTACATGTATTTGTAATTGCTGTTCAAATCCCAAAAATAATTTTTACGTTAGGGGCATTAATCATAAAGTTATAGCAGAATTACTGGTGTGCAATTCATAATTTATCTTAAAGACACTAGTTTATGTTGCAGTTTCAGAGTGTCTTGGCTGTGTCGCTACATACGAGTATTTATTCATTCATTACTCTTCAGTACCTTGAGGAACAAACACCGTCAACAACTTCATGGCAAGCCTTCCTGTCTTTACACCATACCTTAACGCTCTTGTTATATCTTCTTTGCACCTTTATGACTGTCTCCAGTTCCCGTCTCCGTGTGTTGGTCGGTGTCACGTAGGGTTTATATTCATTTAATTTCCTACATCTTCTTCCTATTCTTTTACCCGATTTCTCTCTTTTATTATCTCTGTATTTCCTTTTTCCTGTATATTTTTCATCCATTCGTTTTGCGAATATTATTTTCATATAATTCGCAAACTTTACCTGTTTTCCTTTCTCTAAAAACTGAGAATCGCACCTGGGTGGTATTGCGTACATGTCAGTCGCGCTGGTCGGACGATAGGCGTGAATTTACAGCATTCGCTAGACATTCGTCTGAGGGTCTCTGGCCTGGGGTGTGAAAATTCACCCGAGGGACATGGAAAGTAGACAGAGAGTCTGCATTTCAGTAAACGCATGAGCTTTTTCGTCAGGAAAAACCCGGCTTAGCGTGAAAATCCACTCCGCACTGCAGACGGTGGTCTGAGATTTGCAACTCATGCAAGCCCTCGGCCACTGATGGCTGTTACGTCACGCGATAAGCGGACGAAGGTGTTATACGGACAAGGGAGATAATTTCGCTTGGCGAAATAAGTTTGGGCCCTTTGTCTGATTTTAAAGATATTGGCCAAGTTTGAAACTTTAATTTCATTCTCGCTCATAGACTCACAGTAGATAGGTTGCTCGTAAACAGAATAGCTGTTAGCGAAGATCTCAGTTTGTTTCGGCAATTTGTCGAACTTCTAGACTTCCAGAAATATTTTCAGCATTTTTATTCTTAAGTTGTGCGACTACCTGTAATTCTGTGGTTGAGGTAATTAATATGATAGATATATAGATTTTGTGAGTGTTAAAGTGTTTAATCGCTTAATTCATTTTAATCTATTTCTTTAGCGCAGAAGAGAAATAAAGTGGTAGGCTATTATATTTTCTAGGGAAGCATTCAGTGGAAAGCAGAATAAAATTGGAATTTCTAGCTTATAACGGCAATTGTAGCTATTTATGAATTTAATTTAACTGCTAATACTCAGTCGAGTGTATTTTTCTAAACTAACGTATAAACTCTAGAATCGAGCCTCATGAATGGTGACGGAATACGCACGTGTTCCTAATTCATGAGGATTGCTGATTTTTTAAATATAACTTACGTCACGGGAAGTTTAAATGATAAGCAAAGCTCTCTGCTTGCAAGTTTAAATGTAAGTTATAACCAGTACAGATTCTGTTTATTATATTATATGTGTTATTTTTCCTCCACACAGTGAAAGTTTTGGGGTGACCCAAACTTTACCAGCACCTAGTAGTAGTTTCCATACTTGTGAAGAAATAGACAGTCCTTATTTTGAACCACGTGGGTTTCTTAAGTACCACTGGTCTAACAGTGCATATGCAACCCGAGTTAGCCAGAAATACTATCTCCCAATAACGGGTTTTCAAAGACTGTAATGATAAATACTGGACCTTGGAGCCAGATCTTAATTTCTTCTAGAAAAACTCTACGTAATCTTTCTGCCTGGTGGCGCGAAATACTTCAAGTATTAACTAACATTTCCCGACTATATATATATATATTTTTTGTGGACAAATCTGTGGTGTGACAAAAGTGAATCCTATACTGAGGGAAGGCACCGACCTGACATTCATCATTTCTAGAAACCTACGCTATTGACACTGTGCTCTGCTAACTCCCGCGCCTGGAATAATTTTAGGTGACTTAATCAGACATTTGAACAAATTTGCACACCCAAGTAGTCGTTCCAGGAGACTCCGAGTTAAATACGTCTTTTGGAACTGGGGACTTCTTGGCAGAAGACTGCATTTTTTTTGAGTCTGTGTGAAGATCTAAAATCAGTGTGTTCCAAGAGGCAGCGAGCCAAGTCGTGAGTACAGGTATGAGAGGCCATGGCGGAATGAATGAGTGTACGCTGGTTTGAGTGATATTTTCACTATTATATCTTTGACACCCTGGTGCTGTCCTAATTTTTTTTTTCAATCTGCATAATTTGTTGCTAAGGCTAGAGTTCTTGTGTTTTTGTCTTAGGTTAAATCAGATTTTTTTTCAAACTCTGTGCATATAATTACGAGATAAAACAAAGAAAACTCTTAGACTCAAACCCTATGTATCTGTGACTCGGGCGCCATCATCTGTTCTCTTAACGGGGCCGGGCTAAACCTAGAGTTAACACTATAACGGGGCTATCATCCTTGCAACATTTCCTTGAATTTTTATGACTATGTGTATATGTATTTTCCTTGATGTACTTTCTTTGATGTTGTGAGCCGATTTTTTCCTGATATTAAAATCGCTCTTGAACTTAATAATAGTGTTTGGTCAGCTCGTTCTAGATAATATATATATCATTGTTATAGTTTTCCCACGTCTGTGTGTTTACCTGTCGTCACGTGTATGTGCGTGCCTGTGAGTGATAGAAATATACGTAATATGTATATTGGTGTCGTCTTTCTGACGCGGTAACAACTGTTGTAGAAGATAGGTGAGAGAGAGAAGAATTCTTTTCGCTTTCAGAGACAGCCACTATATCAAAATCTATCATCTCACGTGTGTGGAAATTCTATTACCTTTCACTAACTCTCACTGAGTCTATCACCTATTCAAACCTATTCAGAAGGGACCAAACCTAGTCTTAATTCTCCTATCGAAAATCTACGACAAATGGTCGCTCGTCCGGGATAATATATATATCATTGTTATAGTTTTCCCACGTCGGTGTGTTTACCAGTCGTCACGGGTATGTGCGTGCCTGTGAGTGATAGAAATATACGTAATAGGTATATTGGTGTAGTCTGTCTGACGCTGTAACAACTGTTGTAGAAGATAGGTGAGAGAGAGAAGAATTCTTTTCGCTTTCAGAGACAGCCACTATATCAAATCTATCATCTCACGTGGGTGGAAATTCTATTACCTTTCACTAACTCTCACTGAGTCTATCACCTATTCAAACCTATTCAGAAGGGACCAAACCTAGTCTTAATTCTCCTATCGAAAATCTACGACAAATGGTCGCTCGTTACCGGGAATTGAACCCAAAATCCTAAGGCGATACGACAAATGGGTTCTCGTCCGTAGGATTTTTGAACTTAGAATAGGAAGACGAGTACGACAAATGTGGACTCGTCTATCTGGATTTTGAACTTAAGATTCCATTTCTGATATAGAGTAAGAGTGTGATGTCTTGTGACTGTGTATCTTTAAAAAAAAATATTACCCCCTAGACTAACGATCTGTTTACGGGCGTGCTGACCACACAAACTAATAAGTTTTTTTTTTCCACAGCATCTTTGAATAATATACATTTTGGTTACAGGTTGATTTTGTCGGGATATATGTTAACTGCTGATTGTAATACTAAATGCTGGTAAAGTGGTGAGTGTATAACATTCACTGGGTACTGAGGCAGAACGGCGTTTGAACTAAGTTAAGGAGTGTGTTTCGGACTTTTTTGTCCAGATTAATTCCCTCCCTTACCCGATCTGACTTCAGGGGCGAACTTATAGTGGATTTTTAAAAATTAAGGGATTATTTTTCTCTTTAATTTTTGCAATATTCGTTTGCTTTTCCACTGTAGCAACTTATTTTTCAGTTGTAATCTTAACTACCATTTATTTGGCGTAGTCGTGTTTTGCATTGAGTGCTTTATTGCCGATTAATAGCAGCGATAGTTAGATTTTATTTTGGAGGAGGTATCCCAGGGTTAAGGATATCATCTTTTGATTTTTGGTAATTTTTTTTCTCGTAAGTGGTAGGAACCAGTGTATCCTTTTTCCTATTTTCGTTCTCCTCTAGTCTCAGTCACTGACATAATATGGCCGAGAGGGCAAAGCTTAGACAACTCCTCAGGGAAGAAGCGAGAGAGGAGGGACTGGAAGGAGAGGAAGCGAAAGCATTTGTCAGAAACGAACTTGAGAGATATGATGCGGAGAGGAAAGCAGCGGAAGCTAAGGAAAAAGCAGCCGCAGATTTACAGCAGAAGAAGATGGATGAGGAAATGGAAATCCACAGGATGCAGCATGAGGAGAAGGAGAGACAGCATGAGAAGGAGAGGGAGGAGAGACAGCATGAGAAGGTGGCAAAGGGAGAACCAAAACTCTAGAATTACAAAGTCGTGGTGCTGCCTCTACCTCCAGCAATGGAGAGTCTTCTCCTCATTCCTCCTTAACTGACCCTGCTAACACTCAATCTCTTCAACTAAATGCTATGTCTTTCACTCTTGAGTCTTTCCCTTGTCCAAATGAGAAGATTGACACATGGTTAGAAAAATTTGAGAAAATTGCAACTCTGTACGGGTTAGAGAGGTCGCGTTGGAATATGAAACTTTCCCAGGCCCTAAAAGGTTCTGCTTATGATGTTTATTCTAAGCTGGAAAGTAGCCAACAAGACGACTACGATGTGTTGAAGAAAGCGTTACTGGAGCGCTTTGAAATGAACGCTCGCAAGTTTTTGCAACTGTTTCGCAACAGCCGGAAAGAGAATTCTGAAACTTTTCACCAGTTCTCATCTCGTCTTAAGGGATATCTAACAAAGTGCCTTGAGCTTTCGCAGCTCCCCTCTACCTATGAAGGTCTTGAGGAACTTGTTCTAACTGAACAAATAAAGAACACTTTGTCTGCTGATACCCGGAGATTTCTCGCTGAGCAGGGGGCAGAAAAACTTGAAGACATTTTGGAAAAGTCTGAGCGTTATCACAATGCGCTGGCTGAACTACCGGCCACAAAGCGGAAACCGACAGAGGAGCATTTTCGAAAACATAATCTAGAGCAATCTTCTCAGGCTTCTAACCTAAATAACCACAGAGAAACTGGACCTCAAAACCCCCCTCCGGAAAAATCCAAGTTCTACAAGAACAAGTACCCCAACCACCCCAAACAGTCTGATCAACCCGACCGCCCTACATGGCAGCGTAGCCAGAAAGGACAAGGTGGCAAAGGGAGAACCCCTGAGCACGGGACATATGATCAGACCGAGCACACCGAGCCGAAACGCATCGGATGCTTATTGACAGTCTCGCAAGGCGGAATTATTGACAGTGGTTCCCAACCTGTTTGGGATAGACCCTCAACGCGAGGTATTGTTATTTTGAACGGTTCTCAAACTTCTTGCTTATTTGACACGGGGCTTTCTTACGATTGCATTGTTGCCAGAAACCTGGTTAAACCCGGTCAAGAGACAGGAGAGACCGTCAAACTTTGTGGAGTTCGTAAGAGTGATGCACCTACAGCGCTTCCCATCGCATTGGTGGAGATACACTCTGACTTTGTCAGAGGTGTGATCAAAGCGGCTGTTATGGATGATCCCATCTACCCAGTCATACTTGGCGGGAGATACGTGTGTATTGGGAAACCGGAAGAGCCGATTGTGGCAGCAGTAACTATAAGAGGGCAAACCAAGAAGGAACGGGAGCCTGCGCCAAATTTGTTACCTATGGAACTTAAAGAAGCGCAATACAAGGACCCTACCTTGGCACCCTGCTTTAGGAAACTGCCCATGGCGAAGGAACCAAAACAGCACGGGGACATTTTTTCTGAGGATGGCGTACTTTATCGGAGAACGGGCAAGCCTGACCAAGGTTACAACCAGCTCCTAGTACCGAAACAGTACAGAAGCCAAATCCTAGAAATGGGGCACTCTCTTCCCTTTAGCGGACATATGGGACAGAACGCCACAAACCAACGTATAACCACTCATTATTGGTGGCCAGGAGTAAATACTGATATTATCAGATATGTCAAATCCTGTGCCCAGTGCCAACGTGTGCCACCCAAGCAACGAGCACCCCCAGTCCACATGGGTGAAATGCCAATAATGGGAACACCATTCGAACGAGTAGTGATCGACATTTTAGGGCCTTTCGAAAGGACTAAAAGAAGGAACAGGTTCATCCTGACCTTAGTCAATACATGCACCTTATGGGCAGAAGCTATCCCGCTAACATGCGCAGATGCCAAGCATGTCGCAGAAGCCCTCGTGCAGATTTTCACTCGGTTGGGATTCCCTCAGCAAGTGTTGACGGATAATGGATCTCCATACCGAAACCTGTTGATGGATGAGATCGTTAAGATCTTGAGGACTCATCACA
This sequence comes from Oreohelix idahoensis, assembly GCA_024509875.1. Lineage (NCBI taxonomy): Eukaryota > Metazoa > Mollusca > Gastropoda > Stylommatophora > Oreohelicidae > Oreohelix > Oreohelix idahoensis. Next base: position 716,019 of record JAMPIV010009611.1, read on the forward strand.
TCTACACAAAGGCGTATACTCCGGCCGGAAATGGGCTCGTGGAACGTGCTAATGGAAACCTCACCATGATGCTAAGTAAGCTGGCACAAGTGAAACCTGAAGATTGGGACCTCTGTATTCCTGCAGCATTATTTGGCTACAGAGAATCTCCTCATACTTCCACAGGATTTCCGCCAGCTACACTCTTATTCGGCAGACCCATTAAGGGCCCGCTTGAAGCCTTACTTCAGTCTCTGACAGACGAGAAGGCTGATGAGACAGTTGTCTCAGCCAGTAAATATGTGTCGGTTTTAAAGGAACGGTTGAAACTAGGGTGGTACCTAGCAACGACTAACTTTAAGCGAGCACGCACCAAGCACGCTAACCGATACAGGAAAGTCGCGGAAGAGAGAGAACTGGAAGCAGGAGAGAAAGTTTTGGTGTTGCTCCCTACCGAGAACAACCAGCTGAAGATCGGATGGCAAGGGCCGTTTACCGTCCTGAAAAAGATTTCTAAGGCTAACTACCAGATCTCTATTGAAGGAAAGGAGAAGGTTTCCATTTAAATCTCTTAAAGAGATACTTGGAAAAACCAGTGCCAACCTCCGACCATCTCCTGACGATCGCCAAAACTGACGAAGATGACGATAGTGGCAGGGATATTCCACCGCTATCACAGGAAATCTTTCAAAAATGTCAGAAGCGGCGACGCTCTTTCAAGCGCGCATATGAGACATTCCAGGGGAAGGAAACTTTGAGGAGTGGACTTGAGTAGGAATTGGACAGAGATGGAGAGGGAAGAGGAGAGGGAAGAAGACAGACACCCCGAAGCTACGGTTATAGGAAATTAAACTCCATAACGTAGACATGGAGTGCTTCCATATCTTAAAGGGGGTGGCTCTGTCACGTAGGGTTTATATTCATTTAATTTCCTACATCTTCTTCCTATTCTTTCACCCGAATTCTCTCTTTTATTATCTCTGTATTTCCTTTTTCCTGTATATTTTTCATCCATTCGTTTTTGCGAATATTATTTTCATATAATTCGCAAACTTTACCTGTTTTCCTTTCTCTAAAAACTGAGAATCGCACCTGGGTGGTATTGCGTACATGTCAGTCGCGCTGGTCGGACGATAGGCGTGAATTTACAGCATTCGCTAGACATTCGTCTGAGGGTCTCTGGCCTGGGGCGTGAAAATTCACCCGAGGGACATGGAAAGTAGACAGAGAGTCTGCATTTCAGTAAACGCATGAGGTTTTTCGTCAGGAAAAACCTGGCTTAGCGTGAAAATCCACTCCGCACTGCAGACGGTGGTCTGAGATTTGCAACTCATGCAAGCCCTCGGCCACTGATGGCTGTTACGTCACGCGATAAGCGGACGAAGGTGTTATACGGACAAGGGAGATAATTTCGCTTGGCGAAATAAGTTTGGGCCCTTTGTCTGATTTTAAGATATTGGCCAAGTTTGAAACTTTAATTTCATTCTCGCTCATAGACTCACAGTAGATAGGTTGCTCGTAAACAGAATAGCTGTTAGCGAAGATCTCAGTTTGTTTCGGCAATTTGTCGAACTTCTAGACTTCCAGAAATATTTTCAGCATTTTTATTCTTAAGTTGTGCGACTACCTGTAATTCTGTGGTTGAGGTAAATTAATATGATAGATATATAGATTTTGTGAGTGTTAAAGTGTTTAATCGCTTAATTCATTTTAATCTATTTCTTTAGCGCAGAAGAGAAATAAAGTGGTAGGCTATTATATTTTCTAGGGAAGCATTCAGTGGAAAGCAGAATAAAATTGGAATTTCTAGCTTATAACGGCAATTGTAGCTATTTATGAATTTAATTTAACTGCTAATACTCAGTCGAGTGTATTTTTCTAAACTAACGTATAAACTCTAGAATCGAGCCTCATGAATGCTGACGGAATACGCACGTGTTCCTAATTCATGAGGATTGCTGATTTTTAAATATAACTTACGTCACGGGAAGTTCAAATGATAAGCAAAGCTCTCTGCTTGCAAGTTTAAATGTAAGTTATAACCAGTACAGATTCTGTTTATTATATTATATGTGTTATTTTTCCTCCACACAGTGAAAGTTTTGGGGTGACCCAAACTTTACCAGCACCTAGTAGTAGTTTCCATACTTGTGAAGAAATAGACAGTCCTTATTTTGAACCACGTGGGTTTCTTAAGTACCACTGGTCTAACAGTGCATATGCAACCCGAGTTAGCCAGAAATACTATCTCCCAATAACGGGTTTTCAAAAACTGTAATGATAAATACTGGACCTTGGAGCCAGATCTTAATTTCTTCTAGAGAAACTCTACGTAATCTTTCTGCCTGGTGGCGCGAAATACTTCAAGTATTAACTAACATTTCCCGACTATATATATATATATATTTTTTTTGTGGACAAATCTGTGGTGTGACTAAAGTGAATCCTATACTGAGGGAAGGCACCGACCTGACATTCATCATTTCTAGAAACCTACGCTATTGACACTGTGCTCTGCTAACTCCCGCGCCTGGAATAATTTTTAGGTGACTTAATCAGACATTTGAACAAATTTGCACACCCAAGTAGTCGTTCCCGGAGACTCCGAGTTAAATACGGCTTTTGGAACTGGGGACTTCTTGGCAGAAGACTGCATTTTTTTGAGTCTGTGTGAAGATCTAAAATCAGTGTGTTCCAAGAGGCAGCGAGCCAAGTCGTGAGTACAGGTATGAGAGGCCATGGCGGAATGAATGAGTGTACGCTAGTTTGTGTGATATTTTTCACTATTATATCTTTGACACCCTGGTGCTGTCCTAATTTTTTTTTTCAATCTGCATAATTTGTTGCTAAGGCTAGAGTTCTTGTGTTTTTTTGTCTTAGGTTAAATCAGATTTTTTTCAAACTCTGTGCATATAATTACGAGATAAAACAAAGAAAACTCTTAGACTCAAACCCTATGTATCTGTGACTCGGGCGCCATCATCTGTTCTCTTAACGGGGCCGGGCTAAACCTAGAGTTAACACTATAACGGGGCTATCATCCTTGCAACATTTCCTTGAATTTTTATGACTATGTGTATATGTATTTTCCTTGATGTACTTTCTTTGATGTTGTGAGCCGATTTTTTTCCTGATATTAAAATCGCTCTTGAACTTAATAATAGTGTTTGGTCAGCTCGTTCTAGATAATATATATATATCATTGTTATAGTTTTCCCACGTCTGTGTGTTTACCTGTCGTCACGTGTATGTGCGTGCCTGTGAGTGATAGAAATATACGTAATATGTATATTGGTGTAGTCTGTCTGACGCGGTAACAACTGTTGTAGAAGATAGGTGAGAGAGAGAAGAATTCTTTTCGCTTTCAGAGACAGCCACTATATCAAAATCTATCATCTCACGTGTGTGGAAATTCTATTACCTTTCACTAACTCTCACTGAGTCTATCACCTATTCAAACCTATTCAGAAGGGACCAAACCTAGTCTAATTCTCCTATCGGAAATCTACGACAGTCGGTCTCCCCTATCTCTCTTACCATGCAGGTTTCAGGATTTAATTAATTAATTAATGTTGATTACTTATCTATAAGCCACTAATAATACCCACAGCCCTTGTAAGGCTCAGAAGTCAAGCCATGAGATATAGAACAACAGCAACCTAACAAAAAACAGGCGCTTAGAAAATATAGAGGCCAATCAAAGATATAGGTACCAGTGACTCGAGAATAAGATCAGTGTACAATACAGAATACAATCGAAAAATTATCTCATGAGAATAGAGGCTGATAAGTTACCAGTACGTGCCTGTAACTGTAGAAGATGTGGTTTTTGGGTACGTGGAAAACCAAGTTGTTGTTGTTGTTATTCATCCAGCGGCGCTTGGGCTCTCGCCTTGCGGCCCAATGCCATGTAGTGATATCTGTATGTTGTCGCTAGTTAGAGAGACCAATGCTGTTGTTATGATATCTGTATGTTGTCGCTAGTTAGAGAGACCAACGTTGTTGTTATGATATCTGTATGTTGTCGCTAGTTAGAGAGACCAATGTTGTTTTTATGATATCTGTATGTTGTCGCTAGTTAGAGAGACCAACGTTGTTGTTATGATATCTGTATGTTGTCGCTAGTTAGAGAGACCAATGTTGTTTTTATGATATCTGTATGTTGTCGCTAGTTAGAGAGTCCAATGTTGTTGTTATGATATCTGTATGTTGTCGCTAGTTAGAGAGACCAATGTTGTTGTTATGATATCTGTATGTTGTCGCTAGTTAGAGAGACCAAGATGTTGTTGTTACGATATCTGTATGTTGTCGCTAGTTAGAGAGACCAAGATGTTGTTGTTATGATATCTGTATGTTGTCGCTAGTTAGAGAGACCAAGATGTTGTTGTTATGATATCTGTATGTTGTCGCTAGTTAGAGAGACCAAGATGTTGTTGTTATGATATCTGTATGTTGTCGCTAGTTAGAGAGACCAAGATGTTGTTTTTATGATATCTGTATGTTGTCGCTAGTTAGAGAGACAAAGATGTTGTCGCTAGTTAGAGAGACAAAGATGTTGTTGTTATGATATCTGTATGTTGTCGCTAGTTAGAGAGACCAAGATGTTGTTGTTGTTGTTACGATATATGTATGTTGTCGCTAGTTAGAGAGACTAAACTGTTGTTTTTATGATATCTGTATGTTGTCGCTAGTTAGAGAGACCAAGATGTTGTTATGATATCTGTATGTTGTCGCTAGTTAGAGACCAAGATGTTGTTGTTATGATATCTGTATGTTTTCGCTAGTTAGAAAGACCAAGATGTTGTTGTTGTTGTTATGATATCTGTATGTTGTCGCTAGTTAGAGAGACCAAGATGTTGTTGTTGTTGTTATGATATCTGTATGTTGTCGCTAGTTAGAAAGACCAAGATGTTGTGTTTGTTGTTGTTGTTATGATATCTGTATGTTGTCGCTAGTTAGAGAGACCAAGATGTTGTTGTAATGATATCTGTATGTTGTCGCTAGTTAGAAAGACCAAGATGTTGTTGTTGTTGCTTTTATGATATCTGTATGTTGTCGCTAGTTAGAGAGACCAAGATGTTATTGTTATGATATCTGTATGTTTTCGCAAGTTAGAAAGACCAAGATGTTGTTGCTGTTGTTGTTATGATATCTGTATGTTGTCGCTAGTTAGAGATACCAAGATGTTGTTGTTATGATATCTGTATGTTGTCGCTAGTTAGAGAGACCAAGATGTTGTTGTTATGATATCTGTATGTTGTCGCTAGTTAGAGAGACCAAGATGTTGTTGTTATGATATCTGTATGTTGTAGCTAGTTAGAGAGATCAAGATGTTGTTGTTGTTGTTATGATATGTATGTTGTCGCTAGTTAGAAAGACCAAGATATTGTTGTTGTTGTTGTTGTTATGATATCTGTATGTTGTCGCTAGTTAGAGAGACCAAGATGTTGTTGTTATGATATCTGTATGTTTTCGCAAGTTAGAAAGACCAAATGTTGTTGTTGTTGTTATGATATCTGCATGTTGTCGCTAGTTAGAGAGACCAAGATGTAGTGGGATATACATTACTACAGAAAGCTCACAACAACACCGGCGCACATCATCTAATGACACACGCTTGACCCAAGAATGAAAGCATCAACTCCCCCAAGTGGCTTCACAGTAAGACTGGACAGAAAAGTCAAAGTAAAGTAGAAAATTGACTATTTATACAGATCACTTCTAAATAATCAACATCACTAAATCACGTGCGGAAATCACCTATAAATAAATGGAAGTTTGCCGAGACACCAGGAAGGCGTATTCCTTGCACAAGACTAAGGACACATGCAAAATAAAACAAAAAAGAGATTACACATATAGAAACAGATATGAAAAGCTGAGAGTTCACTTTTATAGTCACGAATATGGAAGTAGATTATGTCTGAGGTTAAACAGAGTATGAATGAGTAGTGTGAAAGTAGATATGGATAGAGCCACCAATGTAAAATAATGAGGGAGGTATGACTTCTGGAGAGAAGAGATATGTAGTTAGGTATCCATTGTGTTCTTCCAGCCACACTCGAGACAATGTTTAGAATATCGTACACTTGCTCCGGCCTCTCTTCTAAATAGGTTAATCTATTACAGTAAGGACAGCACAAGTTAACATCAAGTGACAGGGCGAAAGTGAATTCTGACCGCTTAGAACATATAAATATATTTATTAATTAAATCCACATAAAAATAAAATAATAATCTCACTAGCTCTGATGGGCTAGGGATTTTCTATCACAACAAAATACAATAGAAAACACCGCCGAATCGTATTGATTCCAAACCATCACTACACGTACAAATACAAAACCAAGAAAATCTAACTAACAGGGGCGGCCCCCAGTCCTCTTGTATGAAGACGGTTGCTACTGTTTCGTTAAATTAATCCAGAAAAGATGTATCTTCTGTGCTGGAGGAAACACTAACTAACAGTTCTTCAGTCACACTACCAAAATAATATCCCACAGTTACGCCTTAATGGTCCACCGACGTAAGGAAAATTATAGTCCGTTACTGTAGCGAATATCTGTAAGCTGTGGAAAGAAAAAAAAAACCTATCCCAAAGGCAGCGAGTGGTACTGCTGCAAATTAAGGCTCACAATGTAAAGCACTCAGCCCAATTGGTGTATTTCTAGTGCCCTAGGCGTGTGGTTGTAATTGTCACGGGTTGCCTCTCCTTTGCTCTGCATTGATGGTCCAACAATGGCCAAAACCTAGAGTATATAATGTGGGTCTTCACAGGTATCTACCTTCGCACAAGAGTAATTTTGGCAGAAATACAGGTAGAAGGGGTATAATGCTTCTACCTCGAGGGAGTGTTTATAAGATAATTCAGAAATCAAGAACAAAGCTGAATTGGACTGAGCAGTTATTAACTTTGTATCTGCCCGACACCTTTTATGAAGAACTATTATGTATTTTAGCTTTACCTTTTTATGTATTTTAAAGTTATTCAAGCCCCAAGCTGATTTAATTCAGCGAAATCTTAATTTAGAAGCTCCGTTTTAAGTGTATTTAAGGCGACTGAGACATACGGGTGCAGTACACTCAAAAGGATTAAATCCACTATAAATTTGTATATACAAATAACAAATTTAATAATCAATTATATTTAACAGTGTAAAATGAATAATTCTCTTTTAAAAAAATTTTATTATCACAGGGTGATGTTATGGATATTGAGGGGAGTGTTTGAAAAGTTCACTTGGCAGCTTTTAAGTTTGTACTTAGCTGCCAGTAAATTTGGTTTCCGCTCAAGCCGGTGGTTGGTTCTTTGCAGGTTATAGACTGATGCACTCTCGTCACTGGTCAAGTCTGGAGGTTGTGACACGTTCCAAGAAGTAACAGGGAGTAATGACGATGCTGGTCCAGCGTCTTCAAGACCCGTCTGATGATGGTGTCTAACGTTGACAGCCGGCCACTTATACCAACACTTTGTTCCAGAGATAGTCCCTCAACTGGTACCACTGACAAGTATAATGAAAGCAGAGAAACAAATACTCTTTTAAGTATTGGGTTTCCTGACACCCATTCTTTGCCCCTCCCCCTTTTTTTCATTCCACCATCCCATCTACCTCAGAACTTTACCCTCTCTGGGCATTAATATTAATGCCAGTGAGCGGAAAACATTCATTACATTTATATTGAGTATCTTTACATTTGCACTTGTTGAAAAGGTGAATAGTATAATAAGTATGTACATCAGTTCTATCATCATCAGTCACGTGCTCTTGCAGTGGTGGTTCATGAAACCATCATTCTATATGCTGAGATTTCCGGCCTCGTATGACTCGGACATCCACTAGCAATTTTCACTTGTTAATAAATGCAAAATATAGAATTTTAAAATGTACAGCTCACCCTAAAATCTCTTTAGGAATACTGACTCCTGGGTCAGAGAAATAGTTAAGGCAACTTGTTTAAGATGCCTCTTACACGCGGTCTGGGGTATTACTTTAAACCAGGCTCCCACTGACTTTTGTGTTTCAGATTCCTAGGATTCCGGCTTTCCTTGTTAATGTAGGTGGCGTTTTCCTGGGATTTAAATCCACAAGATGCTCAAACAAGGTCCGGTCCGATAAATGGAATTTTGATCATATTCCTTTACTCTGGCTAGCTGGTTGTCTTCTTGACGAAGTGAATTTCACAGTACTCTAAACCCGGCGAAAGTGTCAGATTATATTGCAACTTTCGTCCCACGCCTGTGGTTGTTAAAATCTGACCAGGCTCCAATCATAAGTGTTCTTTATAACATCTAGAATTGCCCAGCCAATTGTATTCAATCATGCGGGTTATGATGGGGTTTGTCCCAACAATTTCCTCCGCGTATTTTAAAATAACATTTTAAAATGTAAACACATGACCTCAGTTTCCATATATGGCCCGACTTCTTCCGTTCTCTTAAGCAACCTTTCAAATTACGATTTGTAACATCGCTTGCAGATAGTGTCATCGCTAATTTGTCTACACAAACAGGTTTCTCTGTAATAAGTACACAGACAATGTCTGGTCGGAAGTTCGTTAAGCAATTATCACCCGTACTTCCTTTTGTATTATCCGCCCAAGTGTCTGAAGTTGCGACACTCTGGCGGTCATTCGAATGGCCAGAGTTCGCGATTCTAGACGCACTCTGACACATGAAAGGCGACGGACGCTTTTCTGTGTGTCCAGTTTCTCTCTGAATCAAAGAATCTGGGAACTTTGCCGTCACCCACAAGAAAGGAGACTAAATAGATCTTTAGCTGGGTACCAATGCACACGTGCAAAGGGGTGGAATTTAGCATGTCCAGCGTAAGATTGACATGTAGAAGTCCAGAAATAGAGCTAAAGGAGCTATTATAAAGAAAACATGGGAGGAGATAAAATAGAGAATAAGACAGAGGCAGATCACTCAGTCAAAAGTGACAGCGATTCACATTCAATTTACGACAATGTTCACCATCATTTGCATCATCATCATCACCATTATCACCATCATCATCATCACTACTTTTCATTTCCATGTAGAGCAGATTCCGTCACCATGTTTGCACCATTCCTTTCTGTCATGTGCCATTTTTTTCATGGTTTTTCAATATCTTCATCACTTCTAAACTTGTCTCCATCTTTATGTGTTTATTTGTGAGCTTCTGTGTATCTTACATGGGAGAGGAGGGGGGTTCCCAGAACAAGAACTGTCTTGTTATGCTGTGAATTAGTTTCATCAATGTCCTCTGTCAACCAGGATTATGATGAGGTTCACAGACAGACGACAGGAGTCTGACTGCTAACATATAGCAAAATCTCCAGATTTGGCACATTGAATGTTCGGCTACTAAAGGAGCAAAGAAAAACTTCTCAGGTAGCAGTAGAATTGCTCTAGAGATTGTAGACAGGATATTCATAATAGATAGAGAAGAATGAACACAAGCTGTGCTTTCAGCAGGTGTCTTAATTGATGGCAAAGATGGAAAAGTATATGTTTCTTCTTAATAGTATCTCAAAGTCACTTTCTCACGTCTGCTCAGAACAGTATTTTAACGTCACTGTTTCACTTCTTGATTCCTAAAGATACGGAAGAGTTGTCTATATTTACAATAACGAAATGTAACAAGGCCCTAAATTATTCGTGATCCATGGACTTCTTAAGAAGTAAACATATAACGTAAGTTATCTGCTATAATATATACCATTTTATGAAAGTAAACTGTAATGTTTTAATTTCTATTCTCAAGGAACAATGATTTGCTAATTATATGCAAGTACCCGTTGTGTTATGTATGTTTCGTCATTTAAAGGGAAAGGTTTAGCACTTTAGTACACATGATGTTCAGTCTGGATCTCACATTTATGATTATTTTAAGGTTCTTTTCGGGAAGTTAAGGATTAAAATAATAATACAAAATAAAATACTGCCAATCAATTCAAATACACAGTCACCCGCCAGAGTCATCAGCCAGACTGACAGTTTTACAGAGCAGCGTCACAGCAAAAATTGAGTCATACATGACACAGAGGGAGTTGACCTTCTCAAAATCTTGTCAATAGCTGAAGTAAACTGTTGAAAACGAACCAATAATAGATGTTTCTTCTCACTCGGAGAAGTGGACTGAACGACCGTTTTTACATGCAGAGAAGTTGACTGGTGGACCGTATTTAACAAACAAATGAAGTGATACAGACAGTAAGTAAAGAAAAAGTTATAAAGACAGAAACACAAACGTATACAGTAGTTGTAAATATACATGCAGACAGAAGTAGATAGTTAAGCAGGTAAAATATATGCAAAGAAATGAGCAATCTTTGATTTTTAACCTGTCATATTAACTTCACCTGGGCTTATCATTATTCAGTAATTCTTTCCGTCGTTCAAATATATATATATAATCTTTATGAACGATATGACGAATTACTGACAATCCAGTTATGTTGTATTCATTCACTAGAATGTGTGGAATATTTATTTTCTATTGTTTAGGGCCAAATAGGAACGTTTCAGCAAGTTAAAAAAAAAGGTGTCAGGCAGGGATGTGTGCTGTCACCGGATCTGCTCAATCTGTACAGTGAAAGTATAATGAGATAACTGGAGGACATGTTAGAAATATCCGTTGGTGGACATGATGTAAACAACTTGAGATACGCTGATGATACAGTCTTTATAGGAACAAATGAAAAGGAGCTGCGGGAAATGGTTGATACAATAGTGACAGAAAGTGAAAATAAAGGCCTCAGCCTTAATAGCCAAAAGACAGAAGTAATGGAGGTCTCAAAGAAAATGATTTCCCAGAATGCACTATCAGAGTCAATGGAACAATTTTAAAACAGGTCAGTAAATTTAAATACCTAGGCACATTAATAACAACGAATGGAAGATGCATCTCACAAGTGAAGAGCAGAATAGCTCAGGCAAAAGCAGCATTCTATAAAATGAAGAGTATTTTATGCAACAATTCTTTGTCAATGGAAGAAAGAAAGTTCTTCACTGTTATGTAGAACCAATCCTGACATACGGGAGCAAGTCATGGACAATTAATAAACAAGTAAGGAAATCACTAGAGGCCACAGAGATGTGGTTTTATAGAAGAATGTTAAAAATACCATGGAAAGCCAAAAGAGTAATGAGGATGTTCTGAAAGAGGCCAGTGCGCAAAGGAAACGTATTTCACAAGTTAGAAAGAAGCAGTCCACTTTTTTGGGCATGTTATGAGAAGAGGAAAGCTGGAATATATCGTAACAACAGGTAAGATTGAAGGAAAAGGAGTTAGAGGAAGACAAAGAGAGCAAATACTGGACAGTTTGACACCGTGGCATGGAAAGAAATCAACAGCAGAATTGACAAATTGTGCTGGAGACTGGAAGTTGTGGAGAGACATGATCTCCTACGCCACTAGGCATGCTACTTGACGTCTAGGACATTTAATGATAATAATAAACGTGATCCCTAAAACTGGTTATTTTAAAATACTGTTTTAATTAGATCCTGCAGGTTGTACAGTTTAGCGTGGTGGGGTGATATTTTAGTTATATTTTTTCCTTAGGTAATGTAAGCTTATATCGCCTGGTTTCGAAAGTCTGTCAGGTTTGGTCCCTGGACGGGAAGAGTCCGTCTCTCGCATAGCAGTTGAGGCGAAATCATCATCATCATCAGTTGCCATCTCCACAACGAAGGTTGGCTGTAATGGATCTCCAACGTCTTCTGTCTCTTGTCTTGGTGGTGCATTCTGATAGACTCTTTCCTGTCCATCTCTTGATGTTATCTTCCCACTTATAGCACTGTCTTCCCCTTGCACGTTTGTGAGGCGAAATACCGCAATGCTAATTATATTGCTAAATGTATCTGTGTTTCATTACAATACAACATAAGTACACAGACAGAATCTGCCTACTGTTCCCTCAGAAATGTCATAAAAGGCCACTAGTTTCATGTTGTGCAAGAGGCTGGCAGTATCATCATGCCAAATAAATTGTTATAGAAACCATTAGTGCACGAGCAGGTCAGCGCGTTGGTTCAGTCTTCCAGCAGGGACAAGATTCAGTGGTTGATTCATGTTCTATAGGGAGCGGAGAGGGAAATAAGTGAGTTAGTAGAAATTGTGTTAAAAAAAGAGTGAAAGATAAAGAGATAATCTCATAGAGATATAAATGAATCAGCGAGACAAATTGAGAGATGGAAGGCAATAAACAAAGAAACAAGTAACAAAAGTGGTTGATAATTGCCAACAAATGCAGCTATGTGATCCAGTATATATTTTCAGTGGGATGTCGGCTTGTTGACAGAATTGCCTCTAGTTCACACAACGGTTCACAGAAAATATTGTTAACACGATTATTGATTTTATTTTTGCGATGGCTCTCGGCACGGCGTCTTTCACTCTCTAGCTTCCTGACCTGGTGGAGAACCTATTTTTTAAGCGCTCATTTGGAAAATCATTTAAGTTCAGGCATTTTTTTCTGATTAATTTTATAAAAGAAAACTGGGCGACTTAACTGGTATGTTTAAAATTTGGATTTTTTTTTTTAAATTGGAAAAACAATGTTCAGCGAAGTAACTACTAAACAAAAATTAGATGCTAATAATTTAGGACTGTGTCATCTTACTGTCATTGTTCTTGTCAACAATAAAGACGAATTGGACAAACCTGTTGGCAAATTGACATTTCAGTCTGAGTTGTTTCGAGTAACAATAACGTTCTTATAAATTGTAATATTTCAGTTTTTCAACGTGTAACAATTAAATATTTAGTTGTGTGAGTGGAACCTTGACGATGAATTACCTGTACTGTGTGTGTTGTGTATGATATTTTCATCCTAAACCCGTGTTATGTTATACGCTGCCGCGCTCGTATGAATACGAAAACCACACACTTATTTATAGATATCCAAACAAGCAAATACGCATTCGGGCCGCCAGTGCTTAAACCATGATAAAATCTTTCAGCAGAAGCGGAAGATAACGTTGCCATTCATACCACACTCGGTTTGAACTGACATCACTGTGACAAACTAACCACGAACGTCACATTTACCTGTGCCATCCTGTAATTCATTATGTGCTGTTCACTTTAGTTTTTCCCAACTCGGACAGTATTTGGTATTTTCGACTCATTGTTTACACTCCCTTCCCTCAATTCTTGCCATGTCGGGACTTCAGCGACCATCTTTTGCTGATTTAGGGTAATCAACGACTTTCGCTTGAACCCATATTAACACCTGGGATATGTAGAGAGAAGTGTGGTTTACTAATGTGTAACACATTTCCTACCAGACATGCAAGGGCGAGCCCGATTAAGAAATAAACAACCTTGGGATGACCACAGTCGATTATCGTATTATTGATATAGCTTGTCTGACCAGTTTCTTGATTGTTGGCTAGACCGGGCACATGTCATAATCCTTTCCTGTCAGACTTGTCGGAGAATAATTTTCCATCTTGAAAGAGATTTTCTGTGATAGATTATGAAGTCGTCAGTGTAAACATGATCGATAATGGACTGAAGCTGACATACCTTATATGGAGAGGTGACTTGTAAACAACACATTTTTATGCGAATGTCACGCAGGCATTTTCTGTGAGAGGAAGAGGGAATATACCCCACCAAAACATACGCAAATTGCATGCTACTGGCTTGGCATTTGAGATGTAAAAATAAAATATTTCTGATTGGAGCTTTGCCATATAGAAGACATCTGGATGCGTGCCGAATGTTGCCATATAATCTAGCGCGTTTGGAGTTTATGGCACTGTGAAATTCAACTCATCAAGAAGACAGCCAGACAAGCCAGAGTAAAGAAAAGGATCAGGATCCAACTTTAAAGAAGCAGACAACGTCTTTGAGCATCTTGTGGACTTGTATCCCAGGAAAACTAACTCTACTTTCATTAACACGGAAAGCCCAGAATCCTAGGAACCTGAACACTAAGTCATAGTGGGATTCTATTTGCAAAGTAATACCCCAGACCACATGTAGGAGGCATCTTAAACAAGTTGCCTTAACTATTTCGCTGAGCCAGAAGTCGGTATTCCCAAAAGAGATTTTGAGGTAAGTTGTATATTTTATAATTCTATATTTATCATTATTAACATTTGAAAATTGCTAGTGGATGTCCAATTCATACGAGGCTGACAACCTCAGCAGATAGAATAATTATTTCATGAACCACCACTGCAAGTGCTGGTGACTGCTTTATGTGGGTTTCTCATAGAGAACCAAAATGCAGAGTTAGTCCTAAGTTCCATATGGAGCAGGCAGTGGATGATGACATAAATGATGTACATACTTATTACATTAACATTTTTAACCAGTGCATATGTAAATGTGAACATGTTCAATATAAATGCAAAGGATTTTGTCCGCTCACTAGGATTAATATTAATTCTTAGAGAGGGTAAAGTTCTGAGGCAGATGGATTGGTGGAATGAAAAGGGGGGACACCTGATTGTGTGTCAGGAAACGCAATACTCAGGAGGGTATTTGTTTCTCTCTTATCTCATTATACTAGTCGGCGGTACCAATTGGTGGTGCTATCACTGGAACAGGTGAGTGGTATAAGTGGTTTGCAGTCAAAGCTAGACACCTACAGCAGACGGGTCTTAACAGACGCTGAACCATCTTCACAATTACTCCACGATACTACGAGGGACGTGTTGCGGCCACCAGACGTGACCAGTGACGAAAGTGAACCAGTCCATAACCTGCAAATCGGCTGGGGCACAAACCAACAGACATCTTACTGGCAGCTAAGTACTCACTTAAAGCTGCGAAGTGAACTCTAATTTAAAAAAAAAAAAATCCATATAATATCCAGATCATCACCCGTGGTGAAGTTTTAAATACTCTGTCTAATTCACTCCACACTTATTTATTTTAAGGTTGTTAGCGATAATTGACTATTAAATTTTGTTATATGTAAATATATAAATTTATAGTTCATTTAGTCATTCTGAGTGAACTACACCCGTATGTCTCAGTCATTTAAATACTTATAACAGAGAAATTAAAGCAATATTTTACTGAGGTAAATCAGTTGAGAGCTTACTAGAACGAGCGAAATCCTTACTCATAGAAGGTCTGGGAAGAAATAAAGTTAACACGGCCTGGATCCTATCAGCCGTAGTACTTGATTTCTTAAATTCCTATGAGGCTCCTTAGGATTGAAGCACCATTCTTAAATTCACATCTCTGCCAAGAGTAATCTTGAGAGAAAGGTAGACACCTGTAAAGGTAGATAGTCTGCATTTTGGCCACCGTTGGACCATCACTGCAGAGCAAGGGGAGTAAATTCCGTGACAATCACCACAAATCAACAACTCAACAAATCAACAACTCAACAGACATTGCATGAGTTAACTCGTCGTTTAACCACTGCAGGTCAAAAACATTTCACACATGAGCACTACATTTTAAACTTGGCTCGCCATCATTTTTGTTCGCGCTCCTTACAGAGCGTGGATTCATCATTGTAGTTGGTTCCCTTGCAGTAAGTCTATACCAAACATTCACGTGCTCTTGAAGTATTGGTTTTGGTGGCAATTTATGTTACATGTGGAGATTGCCAGAACAATGCACAACCTCATTAGTCGTCTTGTACGACATGCCTGAGCCTGCAGTAGGCTTTGTCTTTCTTTGTCTCTTCAGACAGTCCCGGGAACTTCACGTTGCAAATTATTTGTAAAATTTCTGCTTTGTAGAGTTGCTTTACTTTGACAATTGACCCTTTCTATTCTTTTCTCCTGAAAGTCGAAAGCTTTTTGACAGAATCTTCTAGGACAATGAGCATAAACAGCGGCATGTTAACGTTTAATGTAGTGCAAAATGGAATTTAAAAAATGTCTGCAGTCAGCCGTAGTAATTTTTTCAACAATCAGGCTTCTTACGATTGGACACCATTCTAAAAAGCGACCAAGAGTAATCTGAGAGAACCAGTTTTAATCGCGCGCGCTAAGTGAATTCCCCGCTGACATTCTCAGTTGAGGAGATTTGTAAATAGTAAACACGAACTCCCACCTTTCTAAATCTTGAGAGATTGCGATGTGACATCTCAGTCTCTCCAGTGAATACGTCAACCGTTTCACAGCCAGTGCCTGCGTGAATGCCCCCAAATCAATAATTTAAATCTGCCCTTTTAAATCATTCATTCTTTAGCATGGAGAGTCCAAATGAACATTTTGATTGCCGTAAAGCCAAACTGGCAGACTAGAAACACTTTAAAGTTCGAGTAATCTATTAATAGAGTAGGGTGATGTGTCTGCTAAACTTGTTGTCTATTTCTGTTATATTCAAACTTCTTTATTCCAGTATTTTCATCCACCATTTCCGTGTCACTAGCTTAACTAGTCTCATGCAGATTGAACCTGACGTTGCAAATTAGTCAAAATTTTCTGCTTTGTAGAGTTGCTTTAATTTGACAATCAATCCTATTGTATTCTTGGCTCTGAAACGTGAAAGACTTTTTGACAAAACCGCAACGAAATAAAAATATAAATTTACATAAATGCGTGTTTGCGTAGAATAAGACTGATATGGTATTACAAGACCTCTAATATGGAACTGATGACAACAACCAGACATGCACCAGTGGAACAAGAGATGAGAAGACAACGTTGGCGGTGGATAGGACACACACTGAGGAACATTCTTGATAGCATTACCAGGAGGTCCTTCTTCTGGATTCACCAAGGTTAGATAGGCAGAGGAGGACCAAAGAACACACGGAGAAGACATGGAAAGACTTGAACTGATGGCACGTGACAGAAAGACTTGACATAATGGCACGTGACAGAAAGACTTGACATAATGGCACGTGACAGAAAGACTTGACATAATGGCACGTGACAGAAAGACTTGACATAAGTGTGTTGAATGTCTATAGTCATTGAAGAGCTGATGATGATGGCCAGCTACTGCATTTTACGGATCGTATCATTTTTATGTATTTTTGATGTTAGTAACTTAGTTCTGGCGTTCATTGGTCTTGTGGCCGTAACGTAGACTTTTCTCTTTGTCATTGGTCCTAGTATGACGCATTACCTACTTTCATGTACCCCACCGTTCATCTAACTACTTCCAGCATTGTCCACTATCTTTAATACTAGTGCTTTGTTTACTGAAAGGGAAATCATCGATAAATGAACAAATCAGTGTCTGCCCGTAAGAGTTGAAGCAAGGGCTTATTTACTGACGAGTAGGGATACTTAAAGGAAGCCGGTCTACTTGAAGGAAGCCGGTCCACTTGAAGGAAATCGGTCTACATGAAGGAAGCCGGTCCACTTGAAGGAAGCCGGTCCACTTGAAGGAAGCCGGTCCACTTGAAGGAAGCCGGTCCACTTGAAGGAAGCTGGTCCACATGAAAGAAGCCGTCTACATGAAAGAAACCGGTCCACTTGAAGGAAGCCGGTCCACTTGAAGGAAGCCGGTCCACTTGAAGGAAGCCGGTCCACTTGAAGGAAGCTGGTCCACATAAAAGAAACCGTCTACATGAAAGAAACCGTTCCACTTGAAGGAAGCCGGTCCACTTGAAGGAAACCGGTCCACTTGAAGGAAGCTGGTCCACATGAAAGAAGCCGTCTACATGAAAGAAGCCGGTCCACTTGAAGGAAGCCGGTCCACATGAAGGAAGCAGGTCCACATGAAAGAAGCCGTTTTACATGAAAGAAGCCGGTCCACTTGAAGGAAGTCGGTCCGGTCTACATGACGCATTACCGTACTTCTTGAATGAAGCAAGTCCACTTCAAGGAAGCTACTTTCCAGCTTGAAGGAAGCCGGTCCACTTGAAGAAGCCTTTGTCCACTGAAAAGGGAAATCACATGAAAGATGAGCAAATCGGTCTACATGAAAGAAGCCAGTCCACTTGAAGGAAGCGGGTCCACTTGAAGGAAGCCGGTCTACATGAAAGAAGCCGGTCTACTTGAAGAAAATGTTTATAATGAAATATGAGTGTTACAGACTGCACCAAGATGGCCAACGACCTAACAAAGTGGAGACAGTGGGTTGCTGCCCTATAAGACTTCACTGTGTGAGATGGCCACTGATTGCTTTGTTAGTCAGCGGCTAATGATTCATGAAGAAGCAGAAAGGTTTTACATCAATATCGTCATCAAACTCCATAATTCTCGCAGTTTGTACGTCGGTCACATCTAAGGGATGCAACTGTGGGTTAAAGTTAGACATTAATTGTATTGTTTCCCTTATATGTACTCTCCCGAAAATAGTAACACACAACGAAGAAAAGTCGGTGAATTGTGCAACACAAAGTGAGTGACATTGATATATAAATAAAATGTAAGTTTTTGACTGTAGAACCCAGTTTCATTGCGGAAACGGATTTAACTCATAATTTTGTTAAAAATAACCTTAAAATGTAAGTTTTTGATTGTTTCTTCAAGACAAAATTTTAATTTAAAGTATTGCAGACTTATTGTTGGAGCTACTCGCTGGAAATGAAACGGTTTATTGGAGCATAGATACCATGATTTCTGATGATCCCAACGACGCAGTTGATTTCCCAACCGAGTTCCTTAACGAGCAGTGCCCATCAGGAATGCCACCGCATTTGCTGAAATTAAAGGTTGCTGCATGTATCATGCTATTGCGAAATCTGAACGCAAAAAACGGACTATTGAATGGCACGCGTTTGGTCATAAAAGTCTTGCATCGGAATTCCATTGATGCAGAAATTATCACTGGCAGTAATAAGGGAGAACGAGTCTTAATTCCTCGCATTGACTTGGAACCGAGCGAGCGCAGTTTGCCATTTAGGATGCGACATCGTCAATTCCCAGTGATTTTAGCATTGTCAATGGCGATCAATAAGGCGCAAGGACAATCTTTTGATCACGTAGGAGTTTTCCTTCCTGAACCTGTTTTCGGACACGGCCAGCTCTATGTCGCCCTCACCCGAGGAACAAATCATGAAAACTTGAAAGTTGTTGTTAAAAACCCTTTTTATCCGGGAACATTCTTTGAAACAAATCCACGCACTTTCACAAAAAATGTTGTCATCAAAGAACTATTATACTTAATAAAAGAAATATTTTAAAAATATATTACAGTTTTTGATTTACTTCCGTCATTATTGACGGGTTATTGCTAGTTAATCAGAATTTGATGAGTCAGAGAAAAGCGAAGATTGATTACCTGGTGAAAGCATGACCTTTGTAGTTTAAATAGTTATACGATTTTGACCTCTGGAGTTCACGAGAGTAACTCCTGCACCAGCTACTTCTTTTTACGGGACTTACAAGTTTCATTTGCTAGTTGTTATGCAGTTTACGTGGTTTTGCTATCTTTCTCTTCAACTTTAGTCCGGTTGTCCCAAAGATTGTGTGGCCGTCACATAGGCAGATTCCTCTCCCCTAGTAAGAATTGATAATTATGTTTGTTAATTCCGCTGTTAAATAGTTAACAGGGTGGAGAAACTTTCGAACTGTATTGTGTGTATTTGGTCACGTGTGTACAATATGAAGTAGACAGTAGATCAGGAGGGTGTGAGCGGTTGTCTGGAAGCGATGTGCAGTTTATATATATATATATATATATATATATATATATATATATATATATATATATATATATATATATATATATATATATATATATATATATATATATATATATATATATATATATATATATATATATATATATATATATATATATTTGTTTGTTTTGCTGGTTGGCACATGTCGAAGAATTCGTTATTCAACTACAGCATTTTCATTTTCTCTCCTTGTGGAGCACGGAGCCACCACTGTAGCCGGTCCACTAGAAGGAAGCTGATCCACTTGAAGGAAGCCGGTCCACTTGAAGGAAGCCGGTCCACTTGAAGGAAGCCGGTCCACTTGAAGGAAGCCGGTCCACGAAGGAAGCCGGTCCACTTGAAGGAAGCCGATCCACTTTAAGGAAGCCGGTCCACTTGAAGGAAGCCGGTCTACTTTAAGGAAACCGGTCTACTTGAAGAAAGCTGGTCCACTTGAAGGAAGCCGGTCCACTTTAAGAAAGCCGGTCCACTTGAAGAAAGCCAGTCCACTTTAAGGAAGCCGGTCTACTTTAAGGAAACCGATCCACTTTAAGGAAACCGGTCTACTTTAAGGAAACCGGTCCACTTTAAGGAAGCCAGTCTACTTTAAGGAAGCCGGCCCATTTTAAGGACACCGGTCTACTTGAAGGAAGCTGGTCCACTTTAAGAAAGCCGGTCTACTTTAAGGAAGCCGGTCCATTTGAAGGAAGCCAGTCCACCTAAAGGAAGCCGGTCCACTTTAAGGAAGCAGGTCCACCTGAAGGAAGCCGGTCCACTTGAAGGAAGCCGGTCTACATGAAAGAAGCTGGTCCACTTGAAGGAAGCCGGTCTACATGAAAAAAGCTGGTCCACTTGAAGGAAGCCGGTCTACATGAAAGAAGCCGGTCCACTTGAAGGAAGCCGGTCTACATGAAAGAAGCCGGTCCACTTGAAGGAAGCCGGTCTACATGAAAGAAGCTGGTCCACTTGAAGGAAGCCAGTCTACATGAAAGAAGCTGGTCCACTTGAAGGAAGCCGGTCCACTTGAAGGAAGCCGGTCCACCTGAAGGAAGCCGGTCCACTTGAAGGAAGCCGGTCCACTTGAAGGAAGCCGGTCTACATGAAAGAAGCCGGTCCACTTGAAGGAAGCCGGTCTACATGAAAGAAGCTGGTCCACTTGAAGGAAGCCGGTCTACATGAAAGAAGCCGGTCCACTTGAAGGAAGCCGGTCTACATGAAAGAAGCTGGTCCACTTGAAGGAAGCCGGTCTACATGAAAGAAGCTGGTCCACCTGAAGGAAGCCGGTCCACTTGAAGGAAGCCGGTCCACTTTAAGGAAGGCGGTCCACTTGAAGGAAGCCGATCTACATGAAAGAAGCTGGTCCACCTGAAGGAAGCCGGACCACCTGAAGGAAGCCGGTCCACTTTAAGGAAGCCGGTCCACCTGAAGGAAGCCGGTCCACTTTAAGGAAGCCGGTCCACTTGAAGGAAGCTGGTCCACTTGAAGGAAGCCGGTCCACTTGAAGGAAGCTGGTCCACTTTAAGGAAGCCGGTCCACCTGAAGGAAGCCGGTCCACTTGAAGGAAGCTGGTCCACTTGAAGGAAGGCGGTCCACTTGAAGGAAGCCGGTCCACTTGAAGGAAGCTGGTCCACTTGAAGGAAGCCGGTCCACTTGAAGGAAGCCAGTCTATTTGAAGGAAGCGGTCCACTTGAAGAAAGCCGGTCCACTTTAAGGAAGCCGGTCCACATGAAGGAAGCCGGTCCACTTTAAGGAAGCCGGTCCACATGAAGGAAGCCGGTCCACTTTAAGGAGCCGGTCCACATGAAGGAAGCCGGTCCACTTTAAGGAAGCCGGTCCAATGAAGGAAGCCGGTCTACTTTAAGGAAGCCGGTCCACATGAAGGAAGCCGGTCCACTTTAAGGAAGCCGGTCCACATGAAGGAAGCCGGTCCACTTTAAGGAAGCCAGTCCACTTGAAGGAAGCCGGTCCACTTTAAGGAAGCCGGTCCACATGAAGGAAGCCGGCACCAAGAACTGACATGCTCATGCAGCTGTGGTTTATGTAGCAGTTTGTGTTACCTGATGAGGTTGCCAGTGACAACCTCTTATTAGTCGCCATGTCTGAGAGTACAGTAGGCCTGTTCTTTCTTAGTCTCATCAGCGACCACCGGGAACTACAGCAAGATGTGTATATTGGTGTTTGAAGTATTTATTCATAAGACACTTTGTGAGTGGTGTGAATCTTAGACACTTTGTGAGTGGTGTGAATCTTAGACACTTTGTGAGTGATGTGAATCTTAGACACTATGTGAGTGGTGTGAATCTTAGACACTTTGTGAGTGATGTGAATCTTAGACACTTCGTGAGTGGTGTGAATCTTAGACACTTTGTGAGTCTTACTGACCTGGTACGACAACCTGTATATAACGTATGAAGACACTGTGATTCGATATTATGTAGAACCTAAAACTGAGTCAAAATCACTGAAGTCCATCACAGAAATTACAGTCTTCAACTGTCGTCAATCTAATTGTGTGCCTGTATAATATGGAGAACAAGACAAACGAATAACAAGAAGTTACAGACTTTCGTAAATAAATGTTTGCATAGAATAGATGGTATAACATGATTACTGATATGGAACTGATGACAAAAACAGACAGTGGAACTGATGACAACAACCAGGCAGTGGAACTGATGACAACAACCAGACAGTGGAACTGATGACAATAACCAGACAGTGGAACTGATGACAATAACCAGACAGTGGAATTGATGACAATAACCAGACAGTGGAATTGATGACAATAACCAGACAGTGGAATTGATGACAATAACCAGACAGTGGAATTGATGACAATAACCAGACAGTGGAACTGATGACAATAACCAGACAGTGGAATTGATGACAATAACCAGACAGTGGAACTGATGACAATAACCAGACAGTGCAACTGATGACAATAACCAGACAGTGGAATTGATGACAATAACAAGACAGTGGAATTGATGACAATAACCAGACAGTGGAATTGATGAAAATAACCAGACAGTGGAACTGATGACAATAATCAGACAGTGGAACTGATGACAATAATCAGACAGTGGAACTGATGACAAGAACCAGACAGTGGAACTGATGACAATAATCAGACCGTAAAACTGATGACAAGAAGAAGACAGTGGAACTGATAACAATAATCAGACAGTGGAACTGATGACAAGAACCAGACAGTGGAACTGATGACAAAAACCAGCTTGTGAAATTGATGACAAGACCCAGACAGTGGAACTGATGACAAGAACCAGACAGTGGATCTGATGACAAGAACCAGATAGTGGAACTGATGATTTGTGGAACTGAACAAGACCTGTGGAACTGATGACAAGAACCTACAGTAACTGATTACAAGAACCTGTGGAACTGGAACAAGAATGTGAACTGATGACAAGAACCGTGGAACTGACGACAAGAACCAGATTTTGGAACTGTTGGCAAAAACCAGACAGTGGAAATAATGACAATAAACAGCCAGTGGAACTGATGACAATAAACAGACAGTGGAATTGATGACAAGAACCAGACTGGAACTGATGACAATAACCAAACAGTGGAACTGATGACTTAATCCAGTGGAACTGATGACAAGAACCAGTGGAACTGTGACAAGAACCTGTGGAACAAATAACAAGACAGTGGAACTGATGACAAGAACCAGACAGTGGATCTGATGACAAGAACCCTGAACAGAACCTGTGGAACTGATGACAAGAACCTGTGGAACTGATGACAAGAACCAGTGGAAAGATGACAAGAAACCTGTGGAACTGATGACAAGAACCTGTGGAACTGATGACAAGAACCTGTGGAACTGATGACAAGAACCTGTGGAACTGATACAAGAACCAGTGTAACTGATACAAGAACCAGTGGAACTGATGACAAGAACCTGTGGAACTGATGACAAGAACCTGTGGAACTGATACAAGAACCAGTGGAACTGATGACAAGAACCTGTGGAACTGATACAAGAACCAGTGGAACTGATGACAAGAACCTGTGGAACTGATACAAGAACCAGTGGAACTGATGACAAGAACCTGTGGAACTGATGACAAGAACCTGTGGAACTGATGACAAGAACCTGTGGAACTGATGACAAGAACCTGTGGAACTGATACAAGAACCAGTGGAACTGATGACAAGAACCTGTGGAACTGATGACAAGAACCTGTGGAACTGATGACAAGAACCTGTGGAACTGATGACAAGAACCTGTGGAACTGATACAAGAACCAGTGGAACTGATGACAAGAACCTGTGGAACTGATGACAAGAACCTGTGGAACTGATGACAAGAACCTGTGGAACTGATGACAAGAACCAGTGGAACTGATGACAAGAACTAGTGGAACTGATGACAAGAACTTGTGGAACCGATGACAAGAACTTTTGGAACTGAAAACAAGAACTTGTGGAACTGATGACAAGAACCAGTGAAACTGATGACAAGAACCAGTGGAACTGATGACAAGAACTAGTGGAAGTGATGACAAGAACTTGTGAAACCGATGACAAGAACTTTTGGAACTGATGACAAGAAAGTGGAACTTGTGGAACTGATGACAAGAACCTGTGGAACTGATGACAAGAACCTGTGGAACTGATACAAGAACCAGTGTAACTGATACAAGAACCAGTGGAACTGATGACAAGAACCTGTGGAACTGATGACAAGAACCTGTGAAACTGATACAAGAACCAGTGGAACTGATGACAAGAACCTGTGGAACTGATGACAAGAGCCTGTGGAACTGATGACAAGAACCTGTGGAACTGATGACAAGAACCAGTGGAACTGATGACAAGAGCCTGTGGAACTGATGACAAGAGCCTGTGGAACTGATGACAAGAACCTGTGGAACTGATGACAAGAACCAGTGGAACTGATGACAAGAACCTGTGGAACTGATGACAAGAACCAAGTTGGAACTGATGACAAGAACCTGTGGATGTTTGATGAAAGAACCCAGTGGAAACTGATGACAAGAACCTGTGGGACAGTGAACTGATGAACAAGAACAAGATAACAGTGGAACTGATGACAAGGAATAAGACTGTGGAACTGATGACAAGAACAGAAAGTGGAACTGATGACAAGAACCAGACAGTGGAACTGATGACAAGAAACCAGTGGAACTGATGACAATTTAAAAACAGTGGAATTGATGAAAGAACCAAAAGACAGTGGAAACTGATGAGAAAAAAACCAGTGGAACTGATGACAAGAACCAGACATGGAACTGATGACAGAACCAACCAGTGGAACTGATGACAAGAACCCAGACAATGGAACTGATGACAAGAACCAGGCAGTGAAAAACTGAAGACAATAAGAAGAAGAAAGTGGAACTGATGACAATAACCAGACAGTGGAACTGATGACAAGAACCAGACAGTGGAACTGATGACAAAAACCAGCTTGTGAAATTGATGACAAGACCCAGACAGTGGAACTGATGACAAGAACCAGACAGTGGATCTGATGACAAGAACCAGATAGTGGAACTGATGAGAATAACCAGACACTGGAACTGATGACAAGAACCAGACAGTGGAACTGATTACAAGAACCAGACAGTGGAACTGATGACAAGAACGAGACCGTGGAACTGACGCCAAGAACCAGATTTTGGAACTGTTGGCAAAAACCAGACAGTGGAACTAATGACAATAACCAGACAGTGGAACTGATGACAATATCCAGACAGTGGAACTGATGACAAGAACCAGACTGTGATACTGATGACAATAACCAAACAGTGGAAATGATGACAATAATCAGACAGTGGAACTGATGACAATACCCAGACAGTGGAACTGTAGACAATAACCAGACAGTGGAACTGATGACAATAATCAGGCAGTGGAACTGATGACAATAACCAGACAGTGGAACTGATGAAAATAACCAGACAGTGGAACTGATGACAAGAACAAGACAGTGGAACAGATGACAAGAACCAGACAGTGGAACTGATGACAAGAACCAGACAGTGGAACTAATGACAAGAATCAGACAGTGGAACTGATGACAAGAATCAGTCAGTATAACTTATGGCAAGAACCAGGCAGTGGAACTGATGACAAGAACCAGACAGTGGAACTGATGACAATAACCAGACAGTGGAACTGATGACAATAACTAGACAGTGGAACTGGTTACAATAACCAGACAGTGAAACTGATTACAAGAAGCAGACATTGGAACTGATGACAAGAACCAGGCAGTGGAACTGATGACAAGAACCAGACAGAGCAATTGATGACAAGAACCAGACAATGGAACTGATGACAAGAACCAGACAGTGGAACTGATGACAAGAACCAGACAATGGAACTGATGACAGGAACCAGACAATGGAACTGATGACAAGAACCAGACGATGGAACTGATGACAAGAACCAGACAGTGGAACTGATGACAAGAGCCAGACAATGGAACTGATGACAAGAACCAGACAATGGAACTGATGACAAGAACCAGACAGTGGAATTGATGACAAGAACCAGACAGTGGAACTGATAACAATAATCAGACAGTGGAACTGATGACAATAATCAGACAGTGGAACTGATGACAATAATTAGACAGTGAAACTGATGACAATAATCAGACAGTGGAACTGATGTCAATAACCAGACAGTGGAACTGATGACAATAATCAGACAGTGGAACTGATGACAATAACCACAGAGTGGTACTGATGACAAGAGCCAGACAGTATAACTGATGACAAGAATCAGACAGTGTAACTGATGACAAGAACAAGACAGTGGAACTGATGACAATAATCAGACAGTGGAACTGATGACAAGAATCAGACAGTAGAACTGATGACAAGAACCAGACAGTGGAACTGATGACAATAATCAGACAGTGGAAGTGAAGACAATAATCAGACAGTAGAACTGACGACA
This sequence comes from Oreohelix idahoensis, assembly GCA_024509875.1. Taxonomy (NCBI): domain Eukaryota; kingdom Metazoa; phylum Mollusca; class Gastropoda; order Stylommatophora; family Oreohelicidae; genus Oreohelix; species Oreohelix idahoensis. The sequence continues at coordinate 742,488 of JAMPIV010009611.1, forward strand.
AGAACCAGACAGTGGAACTGATGACAAGAACCAGACAGTGGAACTGATGACAATAGTCAGACAGTGAAACTGAAGACAATAATCAGACTGTGGAACTGATGACAAGAACCAGACAGTGGAACTGATGACAAGAACCAGAGAGTGGAACTGATGACAATAATCAGGCAGTGGAACTGATGACAAGAACCAGACAGTGGAACTGATGACAAGAATCAGACAATGGAACTGATGACAAGAACCAGACAGTGGAATTGATGAAAGAACCAGACAGTGGAACTGATGACAAGAACCAGACAGTGGAACTGATGACAAGAACCAGACAGTGGAACTGATGACAGGAACCAGACAATGGAACTGATGACTAGAACCAGAAAGTGGAACTGATGACAATAATCAGACAGTGGAACGGATGACAAGAACCAGACAGTGGAACTGATGACAAGAACCAGACAGTGGAATTGATGAAAGAACCAGACAGTGGAACTGATGATAAGAACCAGACAGTGGAACTGATGACAAGAACCAGACAATGGAACTGATGACAGGAACCAGACAATGGAACTGATGACAAGAACCAGACAATGGAACTGATGACAAGAACCAGGCAGTGGAACTGAAGACAATAATCAGACAGTAGAACTGATGACAAGAACCAGACAGTGGAACTGGTGACAATAACCAGACAGTAGAACTGAAGACAAGAACCAGACACTGGAACTGATGACAATAATCAGACAGTGGAACTGATGACAAGAACCAGACCGTGGAACTGATGACTAGAACCAGAAAGTGGAACTCATGACAATAATCAGACAGTGGAACAGATGACAAGAACCAGACAGTGGAACTGATGACAATAATCAGACAGTGGAACTAATGACAAGAACTAGACAGTGGAACTGATGACAAGAATCAGACAATGGAACTGATGACAAGAACCAGACAGTGGAACTGAAGACAAGAACCAGACAGTGGAACTGAAGACAAGAACCAGACAGTGGAACTGATGACAAGAATCAGACAATGGAACTGATGACAAGAACCAGACAGTGGAACTGATGACAATAACCAGACAGTGGAACTGAAGACAATAACCAGACAGTGAAATAAGCGATTAGAAGATGACTCTGGCGATGGAAAGTACACACATTGAGGAAACCTGTTGACAGCATTACAAAGCAATTCTTGTTGTGAAATACTCAGTGTAGGAGAGGTAGCGGAACACCGACAAATATGGAGAAGAGAATTGGAGACATAAATGAAAGGAAGAACAAGACATGGACAGACCTTGAGTTGATGGCACGTGACAGGAGGGACTTATCATGACTTTGTTGAATTCCTCTGCTCCTTGTTGAGCTGTAGGGTAATGCTATTATTATATCACTGTTCCACCATTTATAATCCAGTTCCACCTTCCCTTTTTTCATAATTCATCTTCATATTTTCGCTATATTCAGATTAGGAGACACGAACCTGCATCTACGTTATGTTGTTTCTGTGTTATCACTTTTCCTGCCTTCACTAAATGTGTTTTCTCTGTTGTTTCTGTGTTATCACTTTTCCTTATGCCAGTTATGTATGCCTCTTTTTTTGTTGATTCTTTTATCAATTCTCTTGTAATTTTTTATACACTTCTGTTATTTCTTTCTAATTATTAATCTCCATTGTTTCACTTTTTTGTGCACTTTCACTGTTGTGTTCTTTCTTTCTGTTTATCAGTTTCCCTTGTACAGCATTTTATGCATCTTCTCTCTCTCTCTCTCTCTCTCTCTCTCTCTCTCTCTCTCTCTCTCTCTCTCTCTCTCTCTCTCTCTCTCTCTCTCTCTCTCTCTCTCTCTCTCTCTCTCTCTCTCTCTCTCCCCAATCAGTTTCACGTCTTCACATCTTGTATGCACCTTGTTTGTTGCTTTCGCTTTATCAATTCTGATTTCACTTTTTTAATACACCTCCGCTGTGGCTGTCTTCTTTTTTTTTATTCTTCTGCTTTCACTTCTTTCTCCACATTTTATGTGTATTTCGTTTCATCCGCACGTTTTCTTTATTTTTTTCATCAATCCTCACGCTTTTCATCAACCCCGTCTCTTTCATTCACCTTCACTTTTTAATATTTATTTAAACACTTTGTGTGTCTCTAGTAACGATCCAGTGTGTTTACTTTTTATTTATTTCTACACTCTTTGTCTCTAGTAACGTTCCAGTGTGTTTATTATGTTACTATTTATATATATATATATTTTTTTAGCAGCGACGCACATCGTAAGGTGGTTTACATATAGGATGTCTGGCCTACAATTCATAAAAAATTATATGCAAATAAGTGACTCAGCTCCCAAAATAATGATCCTAATCCCATCTCCCCGACCCGACCCCACCCTGCCCCACTGAAACAGAGAGGGATACGCGTGACTTTGCATTTTTTGAGTCTCTCTATCTCTGATTCACAAATATTGGTCTTGTTAGCTTTTCTTCTCCCGGTGGAGTATAGGCTGACAGTCTGATCTTATAACATCTTAACCCTTTAGCTCCCTGAAGAGCATAGACCTTCTACATGTTGATGCCAGCTTTCCCGTTCTGTGCCATCCGTTGAAAAACTTTCCATCTCTTCTTTATTTCGTCCATGTCTGTCTCCATTTCCCGCCTTAGTGTGTTGTCAGGTGTCACTCTATGTACTTTGCCCTGACCATTCCAGAATAAGGACTGCATCTATAAGTTGAATTCTACAATGTTAATTCTATAAGTTGAATTCTTCAATGTTAATACTATAAGTGGAATTCTTCAATGTTAATTCTATAAGTTGAATTCTTCAATGTTAATTCTATAAGTTGAATTTTTCAATGTTAATTCTATAAGTTGAATTCTTCAATGTTAATTCTATAAGTTGAATTCTTCAATGTTAGTTCTATAAGTTGAATTCTTCAACGTTAATTCTGTAAGTTGAATTCTTCAATGATGTTAATTCTATAAGTTGAATTCTTCAATGTTAATTCTATAAGTTGAATTCTTCAATGTTAATTCTATAAGTTGAATTCTTCAATGTTAATTCTATACGTTGAATTCTTCAACGTTAATTCTGTAAGTTGAATTCTTCAATGATGTTAATTCTATAAGTTGAATTCTTCAATGTTAATTCTATAAGTTGAATTCTTCAACGTTAATTCTGTAAGTTGAATTCTTCAATGATGTTAATTCTATAAGTTGAATTCTTCAATGTTAATTCTATAAGTTGAATTTTTCAATGTTAATTCTATAAGTTGAATTATTCAATGTTAATTCTGTAAGTTGAATTCTTCAATGTTAATTCTATTAGTTGAATTATTCAATGTTAATTCTATAAGTTGAATTCTTCAATGTTAATTCTATAAGTTGAATTCTTCAATGTTAATTCTATAAGTTGAATTATTCAATGTTAATTCCATAAGTTGAATTATTCAATGTTAATTCTATAAGTTGAATTATTCAATGTTAATTCTATAAGTTGAATTATTCAATGTTAATTCTATAAGTTGAATTCTTCAATGTTAATTCTATCTAAAGCAACCACTTGTCTTCACCTCTTGTTACTCTGGTATCACCCTGGCACTCCGCATAAACCCCACATTGGTGATATTGTGGTACCGTTTCAATCATGTTCTGTGGAAGCACCAATTTATGGAATTCTAGAATTTCTTTGTTGTTGCTGTTTGTTGTTCTCCATGTTTCAGAACCATACAATAAGGATAAAGGTCAAGGATCCTGTTACACGCCTATTGAGGAATATTGGGAATACTGTGTTAGGCCCGTATTTTCTTGAGAGTGCGATGATACTCCAGTCGAACATTCATTTATTTGGTTTTTTTTTTTTTTTAGGCTTGGGAGAGCAAGCTGAAGACCTAAGGTTCACACCGAGTTGAACGGAAATGGATGAATTTTCATTCCTTGTATCTAGTCCTTGTTGTCGGCGTCTGTGGCCTAATGGATATGAACGCAGTTTCATAATCCAGATATACCAGGTTCGAAACCTGCTGCAGGCGGTTTGGTAGCAAATCGCTTTGTGTGGATTTTTAACAATGGTATAAGCGCCGTACCGTTCAGAAAGCAATGGCAAACTACTGAATGAAAAAATTGCCTAGAAAAATCACAAACAGCCAATAAAAGCTGGGGTTGATTGCCACGTCCTGTAAAGGATAAGCAACTAACTTTTAGTCCTTGTTGTGTCATTACCTCTTCATCGCTGTTATTATCTCGCTTTTTCGTTGCATTTATCTGTCACACGTCAAGGTAGTATTGTTTATCATTTCCAGACTCACGTGCTTCTTACGCGAGCAGGTACAAATGTTTAATTGATTTTCTTCTGTCACCGACTTTCACAAGTGATAACATATTTGTTTGTGTGTTTTCCCCACACAATTTTGAAGTTGTATAATGATATAGGGATAAGCGTGCAAGATCAGTTATACTCGAATCAGCTTTAGTAATGATTAAAACTTTATCTAAAACAAGCTTAAATCCACTTAATTAATAATCAGTAACAGCTCACCGAAGATAAGCCATAGTCTAGTTAATCAATAATGAAATAAAATTCATCTTAGACAAGTCACAGTCCACTTCATTACTTAATTATTAATCAATAAAAATTCAGCGAATTTAAAAATTAGAAACCTACACACCACAAAAATATTTATAGAATGTGTGATTCCTTTATACACACATTGGGATTCTCGCCGGTGCTACGGAGTTCGTGCACTGTGCTGAGATCCTCCTTGTGTGATCTAAGGGAGGAGATCGGAGCACTGATGGAGTTGTCCGTGTGCAATGAAGATGGTCTTTAAAACCAAAACCAAACCAATTATCCAAGGCAAGCCACAGGTCACATGTCACTTAGTTAGACAGGTCAGAAGCATGATGGGCCTAGGGACGGAGTGAAATAGATGCTGGTCGTTGAGGGCATTAGTCTCTCTATACAATATAGTGTAAACTGCAGATCTCCCTACTTCTCTCTCTCTCTCTCTCTCTCTCTCTCTCTCTCTCACACTCACTCACTTTCTCTCTCTCTGTCCCCTCATTTGAATAAAGATATTCGTTCCCACGTTCGTTCATTCTTGACGACGCAGTAGCCAGTACGACCACCGAGCGCTTGCAGGCTATGAGCAGATAATCCGTAGTATATCTGAGAGTTTATCTGAAGTTTAACGCAATCGCATGATGTTATCTTCTCTTGTTGACAGAATCTAGATATACTCTCAGTGTGTTTGTATTTGCTATTCTATCTTCAGTGCTGGCAACTTCATTATATATTACAACCGGTGACGTTTTAGCAAACGTCTACCATTTCTGTTTTCATGTACACAACGTAACCCTGCACCGTGTAATCCCCGGCGGTCTCTGATAAGACACAAAGAGAATATGACTACTGCTACTTCAGGCATGTCGTACAAGGCAACAATATGAGGTTGTGCATGAGGTTGTGCATGCGGCTGGCAACCTCATAATGCAAAACAAATTGCAACAGAAATCACTGCTGTAAGAGCAAGCCAATGTTTGGGGTTGGCTTTCTGCACAGTATCTAACATTGAATGTAGCAAGATATAGATGACACCTCGTATCTAACACTGAATGTAGCGAGATATAGATGACACCTCGTATCTAACACTGAATGTAGCGAGATATAGATGACACCTCGTATCTAACACTGAATGTAGCAAGAAATAGATATTAATATTTCTGTCAATTAAATCTCTACTTTATCTTTCTTTTTGTCTTCAATGACGGGTGTAAAGGGCAATTTTTACTATCTTGCAATATAATACATTTATATTCTTATTATGTTTGCAAATATTTTGTAAGCAAAGTATTTCCTTTTTAAGTGCTTAAGGAGAAGTCATTTTTGGGTTGCTTCCCTTGAAAATAGTTCTGTCAACTTCGATCGGACTCCGCAGACGACTCTAGGCCTACTGCGATTTATTCTGTGGCTGGGTAGGAATAGATTGTTCTTGCTTCAGTATATCTATGGCCTGAATTTATACGTAGTGTTTGTATGAGTAGGACGAGTCTGTCTTATATATGGATATCTTTGCATTTCTAAGTCGAACTAATTTGGTTGTCGCTAGAAAAGGTCAAAGGCTATGCAGCGGAAGTATCGCTAGCAAAGGGTGTGATTCATGGCTGCCATCCTGTGAGGATGCTGAGTTTTGTTGTAGCAGGCTTTTTGCCGAAATAGTGATCTATATATGGATGGGGAAAAGTGATAGTCATATAGACATGTTGTATGTACTTTACCCCAGTGTTTATTCTCTTTTGCCAAGGAATGGCAAAGTTATATTTCGCATAAAAAGGTAAAACCACAATTTATTATGAACTTGGGCTTCGCCATCGTTGTTGATAAGCAGATGCACAGTGGAACTTTTAAAAAGAATATCCATTCAAAGGAAGAAGACATTCCTATGTATCAGCACTGGATTGTATGATATTATTCAATTACCTCTATGAGAGAACCTATGAAGAAATGAGGACATTTAATGAATGACTAATTTTGGTCTATATTCTATAGTGAGTGAAGCTCACGAGAGAGAGAACAGCCATGTTGAAATTCATATACTTTGTATTTATCGAGTGAGAAAAAGGGATGCCTGTACTATCGCTCGATGAACCAAGAGATCACTGCTACATGTGAGAACCCATGTCTGGGATTCCTATATTATGAAATATATATATATTGAACTTTACGTGAAGGAATATTCGCTAGACGAGGTTAGGTCTAGGAGCCTTCCTATGTATTGGTTATGGTCTGACGTGCCCAGTCAGTAAAGCCAGATGATTTACATGATGGAACGCTGAATGCTTATTTACGAATGCTCCATTATGATATTTGCCAAGCATGAATGCTAACTTAAGATGATATTCCTGTGATCAACATTATGCTGTCTATGTCGACATTTGTTCCTGTAACCATACACGTACTGTCCAAGTGTGCGTCCCATTAAATGTTATAAAAAGACCACCGTAGTTCCAGTACTTCTTGAATTCGAACAGTGTGAGTATGAGTGATGTACTACCAACCTGTCAACTCTATCGAATCATTCTACCATTCGCGTACTGACATTCAGATACACACTCATTGTTTACACTCACATTCTTGTCGGAGCCTCATCACGTTCCAGGACAAGATGACCTGTATGACCAAAACTGTGCTGGGTTTGATGAGTTGACAATCGTTACACTTTACTACACCAGTCCCAACATCTACATTTATCCACTGGTGGACATTCACATCATTTAGCAAATAAAGCATGATTCAACAACTAGTAGCCAGTATGAGTTAACAACTACACAAAGAAAGAGTTTTAACAACTGGTGTGCCAGCTTCCTGGGTCAACCTGCACAGTGACCATATTGAGAAGTAAACTACTGAGACCAGACGTTCCTTGGGGTCTGTTACGACACACAAATACATCAGCAGTACAACTCTACAGTGATGTCAGCGTGACCTGTCCTGTCGAGAGTATGCAGTAACTAGGTCAGGGTTTGTTGACATTTGGTTCATTGGACATTTGCCATACAACTGACAGTGTTACACAGCGAGCTTGGTTGAAACATAGAACATTACACATCAGGACTGGAGAATATTTGACAGTGTTTGCGAAAGAAAATGTTATTGAACTGAGAAGTCCTACATTGATTGTTATCATTCAAATCAACGATGGAGCTTCTATTTCTGTGTTGAATTTAAAATAATTAGACCAGAAGTATTTGTTTAATAAAGTACCACAGTACTGTACTATTAGGCAGTGTAACTGAGCCTTCATTCCAACACATTCTTTCTGCAACACTCTATTTACATCATATTGCCATACTATTTATGCATTTATGTATTTATGTTTAACTATTTATATGTGATATTTGTTTGTATCCAGCGGGTTGTTGTTTCGGTTGGGCGGTGTCACACAGCAGAGTATCCCACGTAATAGAGGGTCTGATGTGTGCGTTTCTATAGGTGCAATTTTCTTCATTGGAAATTTGCTGCGACAGCTGTTGCTATTAGTGTTAGCTGTGAAGTCTGTACTCATTGTTGTTTTTGTAATATTCCTCTGTTCTTTAGTTTGTTTTGATTTGTTTGTAATTTGTTGGTCTACCCTATTCTATCTTTCAGTTCTATTCTCAATTTATATTTATATACTGTGGCGTTATTTGTATTTGTTATCCTCTTGCGGTTTATCTTTTATTGTTTTTCCCATTTGATTTATTTCATTTCCGCAAATGTTTTCATGTTCTTCTGTATAACTGTTTTGTTTTGTGCCTGATCGACATACACTATTTAAAATATAGTTGATCATATAAATTGATGTACAAGAATCAACTGATAGTTAATTGCTATTACTAAAGGTACACAGTTGATGATATAAAACACTATTTCTGGTGCACTGCACTTATATTATAGAGTGAACCAGCAACTTATAGCTGTTATTATATAAGGATTTATACAAGACCTTTGTAAGGCTTGTTTCCCACAGTGATTGGGATAGTTAATTACTATTTTTCACAGGTTACAAAGTTATCATACAAGGTCTTTGATTAAGACTAAGAAAGTGAATTTATTTACTTTTGCAAATTACTGATCTTATTAGACAAGATGTCTACCTTAGATTATTTTATCACACAAGGCAGGGCTCTTGATAAGACTGGTCAGCAGTTAGAAGAATGGGCAGTTGCTCAATATGACAAAGCATTAGCTGCAGAAGAGAGAAAACTTGCTGCTGCTGCTGAAGAAAGAAAAGCATTGATTGAAGAAAAGAAATTAGCAGCTGAGGAGAAAAGATTGGAAGCTGAGGAAAAAAAATCACAAAGAGAGGATGAACAAAAGAAATTGCAGATACAGACTGATGAAAAAAGATTCCAGATGGAAATGGAAAAAGAGAAAAGAAAAGATGAAGCTGCTGCTGAAGAGAAAAAATTACAGGCTGCTGCAGAAGAGAGAAAATTACAAGCTGAAGCTCAAGAAAAAAAGCAATAAGAGAACATGAACACCAAAAAGAACTTTTAGCATTTGAGTTAGAAAAGTTAAAGTTAACAAACATAAGTAATGTTAATCAAGCATCTAGTGGTAATGGTAAACCCTTTACTTACAAGGTCAAGGTACCAGCGTTCAACCCTTCCAGTGATGACATAACATTCTGGCTAAACAGATTTGAACGCTCGTGTCGAGCACATAATGTGGACAAATCACAATATGCTAACCAGTTATCAGAAAATCTGAAAGGTGATTCTCTGACTAGTTTAAGTTTGGTTGAAGAGGCTGACAAAGATAACTATGATGTTATTAGGGCAGCCTTATTAAAGAAGTATCAGTTGTCTGAAGAGGGTTATCGGAAGTTGTTTAAGACAATGGTGCCTGAGGCAGGTGTAGAATTCTCAGAATTCATTGCAAGGACACGACTTACATTTGATCGTTGGATTGAGCTATCCAAAACAGAAAAGACTTATGAAGCCCTTATGGACTTGATACTCAGAGACAAGATTATGTCAAGTATAAATAAACCTTTCCTCGAATTCTTACATGAGCGTAAACCTAAGTCTCTAAAAGAAATGGAACAGTATTGTACCCAATACGTCACTGCACATCCGGACGTAGCCATTAGCAACAGTAAGGTTAAAGAAGGTATGCCAGTTGCTTCTGCAACACCATACAACCCTAATCACTCTCACAAATTCCAAGGACCTCAAAATAAGTTTAATAAAAAAGGTAACTATTACAGTTATCAGAACCAAGGTAACCAATCATTTCAGGGTTCTTCTTCGAATACCTGGAGAAGAGCTGACAGCCCTCGATTCAGGGGTGGTCATAATTACAGGAACTTTCGCAAAGGAAGTCATTCTAGAAACTATCCAAGTTTTCCTTCATGGAGACAACAGGATCATAATTACCGAGATACTCATTATAATGAATATGATGATAGTAACCAAAGGAGCTATGATTCAAACCCGAGTAGAGGTTATAATAGTGGAAACAATGATAAGTACAGAGGCAATAATAACAGAGGTAGAGCACAATTCAAAAAACATAAAGCTCATTACCAGGCGAACTCTGCACAGCAAGAGTCCCACGAAGCCTATAAACAAAATAAAGATAATGATGACTCTAATAATATGGCATGTGCCGCTTTTGATTTTGGGAGAGCATCTCAGTGCCCCCAATGCAAAACATTATTTGAGCCAACCACAGTGTCTACTTTAAGCTGTGGCCATCCTCTTCCCGCTCTTCCTGCGTCAATCGCGCATGATGGGAGAGGTTCTCTTGTCTTACACAAAGGTTTAGTAAATGACAATCCAGTCTCAGTACTTTTTGATTCTGGATGCACAACTATTGGGGTTAGGCAGTCACTCATAGATCCTTCTCATTCTACAGGCAAAGTAGTCAAATGCGTAACATTTGGCGGCACCATAGAGAAATACTTTACCGCTATCATTAGGATTGCTACTCCTTTCTTCACAGGAGATGTACACGCATGTCTTTTGCCGAATCCGATCGCTGATCTTATCATCGGTCGCATTCACGGAGTCAAAGAATGCACTCCGGAGCAAATTTCCGTTTGGGAAAATCAAAATATGCAATCTGCTAATGCAGTAGTCACTAGAGCTCAAGCTCTCAATATGCATGAAACTTCATCTGTTGAAGATAATGAAGTGCATAACCAAGATGATCCCTTGGTAATTTCTCGTGACTCGTTTATAAAACAACAAGAAGAAGATCCGACTCTTAAGAAATTCTTCACTCTTGTAACGAAAGGTGATCCGAATAAAGATTCAAATTGTAAATCTTGGATTACAATGAAGAATGGCGTACTTGTACGTATGGTGCAAGACTCCACTAAGTCAAGTCATTCTCAGATTCTTGTACCCAAGAATTTGAGAGTTAACATCTTACAACATGCACACGACTCTCAGTGTGCTGGTCACATGGGTTTTTCCCGTACTAAGTCAAGAGTTCTTGCGGCTTTCTTTTGGCCTTTTGTGAACAAGGACATACGGATCTATTGTCGATCCTGTAAAGTATGTCAAGAAGTCAAATCCAAAGGTCCTCGTCATGCTGCGCCTATTCAGGCTGCAGATATTCCTATTCGTCCATTCCAGAAAATGGCGATAGACATCATTGGTCCATTCAAGATCAAATCTGCTAGAGGACATCAGTTTATCTTAACGTGTGTAGACATGTGCACACGTTGGCCAGAGGCTATCCCTCTAAAGAGCATTACTACCGCTGACATTGCAGATGCTCTTTGGCTTATATTTTCTCGGCTGGGATTCCCCGGAGAAATATTATCAGATCATGGCACCCAACTGATATCGGATACCATGTCTCAAGTAATGTCTACTCTACAGATAGAGAGATCTTTGAGTAGCATTTATCATCCTATGTCCAATGGGATGGTCGAGCGACTAAATAGAACACTTAAGAACTTATTAGGGAAGATAACTGAGGATCATCCTCAGGATTGGGATAGGGTTTTACCCGCGGCCCTCTTCGCGTACAGAGAGGTCCCCAATGAACATACAGGGTTTTCGCCCTTTGAACTTGTCTTTGGCGCGCGACCGCGCGGCCCAATGTCTTTGCTGCATGATCTTATAACAGCTGACAATATTGACGATGACACAAAATCTTCTTACGAGTATGTCATCGCGCTGAGACAAAAGATTATCGAAGCATGCAAATTGGCAACGTCCTCTTCTGAGTTTGCTAAGCAGAAGGCAAGACAATTTGCTAATAAGAAGAGAACTTTACGACAACTTTGTCCTGGTGACAAAGCATTTGTTTTGCTACCTTGTCGTGAAAATAGACTCCTTATTAGTTGGAAAGGTCCGTACGATATAATATCGAAAATTTCAGATGTTGACTACATCGTCGATATTAACGAGAAGCATAAAACCTTCCACATCAATATGCTTACGGAGTTCCATGAACGTCCTGACTATCTACAGCCTATTTTCCAGGCAACGGACGATTCTCATGTCAAACATGGTCATTACTCATCACTGTCTGTAATACAGGATGAGGAAACAAGTTTTTCGGATGTTAATCTCCCGCTTCCAATGATCCCACTTCATTCTAGTGAATCATGGAAAGACGTTACTGTTTCTCCTGATTTGTCTCTAGGAGAACGGCGACAAGTTTCGTCTATGTTACAAACATTTCAGGATGTCCTCACTGACATCCCTGGACAAACTCATGTCATTGAGCATGACATTGTTCTAACTGAACATACTCCAATTAGGGTTAGGTCTTATCCTATCCCTATACATTTCCAAACACAGGTTGAAAAGGAGTTGGATGAAATGATAGATTTACAAATAATCGAACCATCCACTTCTGCATATTCTTCGCCGATGGTTATTGTTCGAAAAAAAGACAATAACATACGTCTTTGCGTTGACTATCGCAAATTGAATCAAGTTACGAAGTTCGATGCTGAACCTATGCCTTTACTAGAAGAGTTACTTACTCGTCTTTCTAAATCGCATTTTTTCACTAAACTTGATTTGTCTAAAGGATATTGGCAAGTTCCATTATCCGAACGCGCCAAACCTCTTACCGCTTTCTCTACTCCCAGAGGCCTTTTCCAATGGAATTTTATGCCTTTCGGCCTTATGAACGCACCAGCTACATTTGTACGCATGATGCGTCGAATCCTATCGTATCGGTCAGATGTCATTGCTTATCTAGACGACATCTGTCTTTTCAGCGATACTTGGGAAGATCACTATTCAGGATTAGTTGAATTATTATCAACTCTGCGTGAGTATAACCTGACAGCAAAACCATCTAAAGCTTGTATTGGCTTTAGCGAAATTGCTTTCTTAGGCCATCGAGTAGGTCACGGTTTCTTGAAGACAGAAGACCATAATATCACTAAGATACTTAACATCTCTATCCCTAGGACTAAAAAGCAAGTGCGAAGTCTTTTAGGGCTCATACAATTTTATGGACGTTTCATTCCGAATCTGTCCTCTATCATGGCACCTCTCTCTACACTATTAAAGAAAGGGTCGCCTAACATGGTTCACTGGTCTCATGAATGCCAATCTTCACTAGAGAAGATCAAAACTATGTTTTCATCACCACCTATTTTAGTGTTGCCTACAACAGATAAGACATTTGTTCTTCGTAGTGACGCTTCATCCACTGGGATTGGAGCGGCACTAATGCAAGAGTACTCTGGAACTCTGCATCCTGTAATGTATATATCCAGAAAACTTAATGCTGCAGAAAGGAATTACTCGGTTTTAGACCGTGAATTATTGGCAATGGTTTGGTCAATTCTCAAACTCCAAAGATTCCTTCTGGGCGCGCATTTCGTAGTGGAAACTGACCAAAAAGCTCTTACGGCTATCCAAAGTAAGAACTTGAAGAGCTCGAGATCAACTCGATACGCAATAGCTCTTCAACCTTTTCATTTTTCGGTACGAGCTATCCGTGGTTCAGAAAATGTGATGGCGGACATTCTGTCCAGATGCCCACATGATGCCACTTAACTGTTAAATATTGGATCTTTTTGATATGTATAACTTTACAACAGTTATTTTTTGTTTCTTTACTAAGATACACATTTGTAATTTAATAATAGAATGATGGTATCGCTACTTAGCGGTTTATTGATGTTAATTCACCGCTGGTCTTTGATGATTGTTTCTTCATAAATCATAAATTTAAGATTGTAGTGTGAATTTTTGGTATGCATTGTATAATTACCAGAATTGTATTATACGTACATCACACCTTCCTGGAAACATTTATTCGTAGAGAAACAATTTCTCTCAGATTTTGAGATATATTCTCACCGGTCATATTAGGAATTATAGTTATTCCTGATATTTTCATCTGCGCAGTATTCTTGCGTTGTGAGCCTATTCTACGGTGCTCCTAGATGTATTTAAAAAAAAAAAATTTTTTTTTTTTTTCCCGGGAGGTGTGGTAAGACTGTAAAGGGCAATTTTTACTATCTTGCAATATAATACATTTATATTCTTATTATGTTTGCAAATATTTTGTAAGCAAAGTATTTCCTTTTTAAGTGCTTAAGGAGAAGTCATTTTTGGGTTGCTTCCCTTGAAAATAGTTCTGTCAACTTCGATCGGACTCCGCAGACGACTCTAGGCCTACTGCGATTTATTCTGTGGCTGGGTAGGAATAGATTGTTCTTGCTTCAGTATATCTATGGCCTGAATTTATACGTAGTGTTTGTATGAGTAGGACGAGTCTGTCTTATATATGGATATCTTTGCATTTCTAAGTCGAACTAATTTGGTTGTCGCTAGAAAAGGTCAAAGGCTATGCAGCGGAAGTATCGCTAGCAAAGGGGTGTGATTCATGGCTGCCATCCTGTGAGGATGCTGAGTTTTGTTGTAGCAGGCTTTTTGCCGAAATAGTGATCTATATATGGATGGGGAAAAGTGATAGTCATATAGACATGTTGTATGTACTTTACCCCAGTGTTTATTCTCTTTTGCCAAGGAATGGCAAAGTTATATTTCGCATAAAAAGGTAAAACCACAATTTATTATGAACTTGGGCTTCGCCATCGTTGTTGATAAGCAGATGCACAGTGGAACTTTTAAAAAGAATATCCATTCAAAGGAAGAAGACATTCCTATGTATCAGCACTGGATTGTATGATATTATTCAATTACCTCTATGAGAGAACCTATGAAGAAATGAGGACATTTAATGAATGACTAATTTTGGTCTATATTCTATAGTGAGTGAAGCTCACGAGAGAGAGAACAGCCATGTTGAAATTCATATACTTTGTATTTATCGAGTGAGAAAAAGGGATGCCTGTACTATCGCTCGATGAACCAAGAGATCACTGCTACATGTGAGAACCCATGTCTGGGATTCCTATATTATGAAATATATATATATTGAACTTTACGTGAAGGAATATTCGCTAGACGAGGTTAGGTTTAGGAGCCTTCCTATGTATTGGTTATGGTCTGACGTGCCCAGTCAGTAAAGCCAGATGATTTACATGATGGAACGCTGAATGCTTATTTACGAATGCTCCATTATGATATTTGCCAAGCATGAATGCTAACTTAAGATGATATTCCTGTGATCAACATTATGCTGTCTATGTCGACATTTGTTCCTGTAACCATACACGTACTGTCCAAGTGTGCGTCCCATTAAATGTTATAAAAAGACCACCGTAGTTCCAGTACTTCTTGAATTCGAACAGTGTGAGTATGAGTGATGTACTACCAACCTGTCAACTCTATCGAATCATTCTACCATTCGCGTACTGACATTCAGATACACACTCATTGTTTACACTCACATTCTTGTCGGAGCCTCATCACGTTCCAGGACAAGATGACCTGTATGACCAAAACTGTGCTGGGTTTGATGAGTTGACAATCGTTACACTTTGCTACACCAGTCCCAACATCTACATTTATCCACTGGTGGACATTCACATCATTTAGCAAATAAAGCATGATTCAACAACTAGTAGCCAGTATGAGTTAACAACTACACAAAGAAAGAGTTTAACAACGGGGTTAAATTTTTTTTTAGAAAAATACATTGTAGAAACAGGTTACACTTAAAACACAAAACAACAACAACGAGTTAACTTGTTTTACCCCATAAACTGTTAAATATGGCGGCCTTCTTGATATATAATTAGATTTCAGCTTTGAAATAACTGATCTTTCAAGATCTTTAAAATATAATTTTTGTTCTATATTAAATTAAAATTCTTGTTTCTCATTATTGTGACTCTAAACTTAAAAGGTAGGCAACCTTACACCGTTAAAAGCGCTTTTGTTATGTCTACTTGAAAGCTACTTTGTAGAGAACAGAGACAGAAATTGTTAACAGTCGACATCCACATGGAGAGTAGATGAAATAATCCAATGAGCGACAGTCACAGATTATGAGGAAGTTCACGTAGATGAGTCTCAGAGAATAGACTGTCGTCTTTTTTTTCTCTCTCTCTCTCTCTCTCTCTCTCTCTCTCTCTCTCTCTCTCTCTCTCTCTCTCTCTCTCTCTCTCTCTCTCTCTCTCTCTCTCTCTCTCTCTCTCTCTCTCTCTCTCTCTCTCTCTCTCTCTCTCTCTCTCAAATTGCAACTGCCCAAACCTAGGCTTGACTTATTCAAGAAAAGCTTAGCGTACTCTGCTGCTCATCTTTGGAATTGTCTTCCACATAACTTAAGAAACAACCTCAGTCCCTATTCATACATTCGTAGAATTTTCGAATACTTTATTAGTTCTGATTACATGCCCCCCTAATCGAATTATCCTTACTTATAGTGTCAACTGTAGGTTCTAATGACGATGTTTGTACTTTTCAACATATGTTATGTCATGCTTGTAAGTAGTTAATGTTAATATGAGTGTGCTATTTTATTATTTTACTTTACAACGTTGAATTCCTTGACATTGATATGTAAAATGCATATGAGAATAAATGAATTCAGTATGAAAGGTGAGAGAAAGGAAGGGCAGAATGTCAGACGGGCCTGCGTGCCCAATTCTAAACCCTTTGAAAATAAAGTTCGTTCGTTCATTCGTTCGTTCTCTTTCCCTATCTCTATCTCTATCTCTCTCTATCTCTCTATCTCTAACTCTCTCATCTCTATCTCTCTCTATCTCTATCTGTCTGTCTCTATCTCTATATCTGTGTCTGTCTGTCTGTCTGTCTGTCTGGCTTACATCTCCCTTGTTACACCTCTCATTGTCTAGACTTTAATCTTATACTTGTATATCCTACCACTCTGTTCTACCTGCCGATCTTCCGTCCCCCTCCCCCTTTTCTGTCAACAGTTCTTCTATCCCGCCCCGTGTAGATCACAATGTTAGATACAGCTACTGCGATGAATAATTAACCACTCACGCCTTCTACCCGCCCCGTGTAGATCACAAAGTTAGATACAGATACTGCAATGAATAATTAACCACTCACGCCTTCTACCCGCCCCGTGTAGATCACAATGTTAGATACAGATACTGCGATGAATAATTAACCACTCACGCCTTCTACCCGCCCCGTGTAGATCACAATGTTAGATACAGATACTGCGATGAATAATTAACCACTCACGCCTTCTACCCGCCCCGTGTAGATCACAATGTTAGATACAGATACTGCGATGAATAATTAACCACTCACGCCTTCTACCCGCCCCGTGTAGATCACAATGTTAGATACAGATACTGCGATGAATAATTAACTACTCACGCCTTCTACCCGCCCCGTATAGATCACAATGTTAGATACAGATACTGCAATGAATAATTAACTACTCACTCCTTCTACCCGCCCCGTGTAGATCACAATGTTAGATACAGCTACTGCGATGAATAATTAACCACTCACGCCTTCTACCCGCCCCGTGTAGATCACAATGTTAGATACAGATACTGCGATGAATAATTAACTACTCACGCCTTCTACCCGCCCCGTGTAGATCACAATGTTAGATACAGATACTGCGATGAATAATTAACTACTCACGCCTTCTACCCGCCCCGTGTAGATCACAATGTTAGATACAGATACTGCGATGAATAATTAACTACTCACGCCTTCTACCCGCCCCGTGTAGATCACAATGTTAGATACAGCTACTGCAATGAATAATTAACCACTCACGCCTTCTACCCGCCCCGTGTAGATCACAATGTTAGATACAGATACTGCGATGAATAATTAACTACTCACGCCTTCTACCCGCCCCGTGTAGATCACAATGTTAGATACAGATACTGCGATGAAAAAAAACAAAAAAAAAAAAAAAAAAAAAAATAATTAACTACTCACGCCTTCTACCCGCCCCGTGTAGATCACAATGTTAGATACAGATACTGCGATGAATAATTAAACTACTCACGCCTTCTACCCGCCCCGTGTAGATCACAATGTTAGATACAGCTACTGCGATGAATAATTAACCACTCACGCCTTCTACCCGCCCCAAAGATGAATAATTAACTACTCACGCCTTCTACCCGCCCCGTGTAGATCACAATGTTAGATACAGATACTGCGATGAATAATTAACTACTCACGCCTTCTACCCGCCCCGTGTAGATCACAATGTTAGATACAGATACTGCGATGAATAATTAACTACTCACGCCTTCTACCCGCCCCGTGTAGATCACAATGTTAGATACAGATACTGCGATGAATAATTAACTACTCACGCCTTCTACCCGCCCCGTGTAGATCACAATGTTAGATACAGATACTGCGATGAATAATTAACTACTCACGCCTTCTACCCGCCCCGTGTAGATCACAATGTTAGATACAGATACTGCGATGAATAATTAACTACTCACGCCTTCTACCCGCCCCGTGTAGATCACAATGTTAGATACAGATACTGCGATGAATAATTAACTACTCACGCCTTCTACCCGCCCCGTGTAGATCACAATGTTTGATACAGATACTGCGATGAATAATTAACTACTCACTCCTTCTACCCGCCCCGTGTAGATCACAATGTTAGATACAGATAATGCGATGAATAATTAACCACTCACGCCTTCCACCGCCCTGTATAGAATAGAATTACTGCACCAATAGTCATGTCGTCTTCTTCCTCTGTGATCCTTAGCCGCCGACTGTCAAAGCAGTCAGTGGCCATCACGCCTGGTGGCGTCTTGTAGGGCAGCAATGCCCTAGTTCTGGTTCATTCTTTGCATCTCGGCCTCGTCTGCCAGGTTGTTTTTTGTCGGCCTCTCTTTCGCGTTCCTTCAGGGGGTCCATAGCATAGCTGTTCTTGCGATTACATCAGGGTCTCTTCTGAGGACGAGGCCAACCCAACTCCATCGTCTGCCAGCTATAATGATGTGCACGTCCTCTTGGTTACTCCGAGTAAGTAGTTCTTGGGTGGTGATGGTATTAGTCCTAAAGATTCAGATAATTTTCCATAGGCAGATTGTGTTAGAAAGAAGACATTTTCGTACAAGGTGACTATTATGAGGTTGGCCATGTGGATGGTAACCTCATCATGTAAAACAAATTCCACATAAACCACTACTGCAGGAGCATAAGACTGTCTGATGCAGGCTTCCTCCAGGGAGATCAGCTGCTGTGGTGACTCCCTGCTCCGTAAAGAGTGCAAACGAAAATGATGATGATTGTGACGGTATTGCCTAATCTGCTTTACAGTAGTGGTCCAACAGTGGCCAAAACTCAATGGGTATCTACCTTCGCACAAGATTACTCTTGGCAGAGATGTAGATAGAAGGGTGATGACACTTCTATTACAAAGGGAGTCTTCACAAGATATTCAGAATAAGCGGGAACAATACTGATTTGGCTGAGTATGTTAACTCTGTAATTCTGCCGACGCTTTTGTGAAGAGTTTAAGCACTTATTACTTTCAGCTCGTTTAAGCCCCCACCCCTGATTTACTCAGTGGAATTCTATTATTGTAGTATATCTCTGTTTAGTGTGTAGTAATTTGACTGAGACAACCATGCAGTAACTTTAAAATGATTAAATCGAAGTTAAATTTGTAACATTACAAGTAACAAAATTTAATAATCACTTTAGGTTTTAACAGTTGGAAATAATTTGAATAGTTATGAATCAAGAAAAGTTATCATCATGGTCTTTAAGGAATGTGAGATGATACAAGAAGTTCGTAGCAGCATATATTTGAACTTAGCTGCCAATGACGGTTCTGCTCCTTCTTATGGGTTGGTTCTTTTCACTCTGCTCACACTCGTCTCTGATCAAGGTTGTCGGGGGTAGCTCGTTTCCCAGAAATGTCAAGGAGAGTCTACCACGTGGGTCCTTCGTCTTAAAGCTTAGGCCACGGTTCCCTTCTTGTTTCAGAGAAGGTACTTTCTGCTGGTACCACCAATAACTATGGTAAAAAAAAATAGAACGAAACGCTCTTCTGAGTATGGCGTTTTCCACCCAATAGTTATGGGTTTCTATCTTCCCATACCACCATCCCAATTACTCAGACTTTACCCTCGATGAGAATTAAATTTAATCCTTCGGGATAAAACTTTCTTTACATTAAAATAGAATAGCTTTCATAGTTACTTTATATTTACATGAAAAGGTTAATAATACAGTTAGAGTCTGTTTACATATACATCTCCACTGATTGAAAAGTGTTCACAATATAAATTGAATATGTTTTCATTTATGTTTTACACTGATTGAAAAGTTTGAAACTTCCATTACTTTAAAATGAATATTTTCACATAGACATTTACACTGGTTTAAGCTTGAAAACGTACATTAATTTTGAAGTGAATATGTTTATAGGGATATTTACACTGCTTTGAAAATGAAAGTATTATACTTAGAATGTATATCATTTCTTTCATCTCTCCTTCCCTGCTCCATAGCGAACCTGGAGCTACTTTATGCTTTTAGTTCTCTTTATGAAACTAGCAATAAAGCAATCACCAGCCCGTGCAGTTGTGGTTCATGAATCATCATTCTATGCGCTAAGGTTGCCAGCCTCAAATGACTTTAACATTCACAAGCGAATTTCACATATTAAAATTCACATGGTAATATATACATGTATATGTTAGTTCACATGTTAGTAATAAAATATGAAATGTAAATCATAACTTACGCCAATCCTGACCCACAGACGTTTTTGCTCAGATGAATAAAAGAGACTTGAATCGGCCTCTTACACGCGTCTGGGGTGTCGTTAATTTAATAAGTTCCCTCTCTGACTTCGTGTGTGGTCCTTCAGTTTCCTCAGTCTCGGTTTCCTTATTTAAAAGGTTAGAGATTTCCTGGGCTATATTGTAAGTCCTGATAAATACTCCAATAAAAGGTGTCCGGTATTTTAAGAAGTGAATTTCTTCACTGTAGCAGTCTGGTGTCTTGGCGAGCGATTTCTCAAGTGAAATAGCTTGAGAAAATGATCAGTATATTTCCTGCCTTCCCACGCCTTCGTTTGTTATAAGCTATCAAAAACTCCAATCATATTCAAACAGGCGGGTTATGGGGCAATTTCAAAATATTCCGACATCGGATAATTTTGAACGTAAGGCAGAAGTCAACTCTCCCATATATGGTAATAAGATGTCGGATGCCCTTACAATGTACAAACTTACGAGCACACCGGTAACCGCATATGACCATGTGTTCGAGATGTAGTAATCTTACTTTTATCTAAAGTAATCTTGTCATCAGGGTCTCTAAGTTGTCTCCCCTTTTCCAAGATTTGGTGATGCGTACACCCATGTCTTATCAGTGATTAAGCCGATAGCGCTTGCCGATGTACGTGTTATCTGCCGCGCCTATAGCCAGCAAATGTGATTATTATCACCTACAGGGAGTGTCGAATGATATGATAAAATCAAATATCTGCTACTCAGCAGAAAATAACGAAGAAAGAAAGAAAGAACAGTGCAACAATTGAGAGCAAATAATAAAAATCAGTCCCACAAATGTACCGATACTGCCGGAGTAAAACAAAGATCGATAGAAGCCGCCCCGTTTTGTCACAATGATGATGATGATGCCGTCACCTCCGGCGGCTGAACAAGACGTAAGATATAACTATCCAATCGTTGAAGTTAATGTCCGGTCTAAATGTTCATTCTAATATCCTGCCCTCCGTACTTCTTATGTGGTCGCACGTGACAGTGATCATTCTACCCCAGAAGCCGTAGAATGCTCCAAGATGCGATACATTATACTCACAAGAGCCACGTAGTACGCCCGTTTGGTTATAGTCAAATTTCATTATGTCTGCACTATACACGTTATCACCCGTGTGTTGCCGGGGCCCGAAAGGGGAGCAAAGAATAGTAACACTGCACCCTACCACGCATGTCGTAAAAAGCGACTAAGGAGGGTTGGGCATGGGGCTGTTTACCCCATCCCGTAAAAAACTTCGCACAGTGGGCTGATCACCTGCTTGCCAACCAATCTGATTACGGAAACAACGATAGATTGTTTGGTCTGTTTTTGTTCCACAAAGACGCCACTAGGCGTGGTGGAAACAGCGATAGATTGATCAATTTGTTGTTGCCCTAAGAAGCCACTAGGCGTACTGGCCACATACTGCTTTGCCGGTTGGTGGCTAAGGATGGAAGAAGAAGAAGAAGAAGAAGAAGAGGAATACACGTTATAAAAGAAACTTTTTTGCTGCTTATAAGATTTACAACACTTAAAAATATTCTTCAGACATTTTAGAATGATGTATATGTATATAATTGTTTTTTTTTAATATATTATAAAACAGTTTCTTTCAAGTATATATGTTTGCTGTTTGCTATAAAAACATAACTTGTAGTAAAATAACATCCATTTCGGCAAGTAGGTAAAACCGAAAGACCGCCCGGGACTGAAAGAGTTAAACTAGGTTGTATAATTTCTACTAATCTGATCTGGCATTTCCAAAAGACAAAGTCTCTTATATTTTGACATACGCCCTGATATAACCGACGGACCCTGTGTCTAGATTGAACGGACGCATCTCGGCAACAAGAGGCACACTTTTATTAAAACATTATCTTGATCCATGATTGCACGCAATTTCCTAACTAGACTTGCAGATTTTGTGTGTACCTGGCAAGTGATATGTTCACCTCGCAACAAAAAAGAATTAAATATCTCCCAGGTCTGTTGTTGCCAGAAATGTTGGATAAATAATTCATGCGCACGAAGTAAACTCTTAGGAGATTGTTTAGTCGCTGTGAACGAGTGTCAACTATTTTCATCTGAAAATAGCTTATTTCTCCTTCAGCACACTTCAGTGGCTGTGGGGCTGATTGCTTTAAGCAATCACATTATGGTTTAGAATGTTCTAACCTTTTTTTTTTTTTTTTTTGGAATAAAATTTTGCGAGGCGCGTCTTGTTCAACCTAGTCGGTTATATTAGGGCGCATATCCAAATATAAAAGACCGTTAGGTCTGGTTACAGTATATAACTGTGTTCTAACTAAAATCACCATAGTTATTTTCCGTTTGGCGCCTTATGGAGCAACGGATCCCCTCACAGAAACCTGCAAACCTTTCTTGTGCTCTTGCAGAGGTGATTTCTGTATCAATCTGTTTGTCATGATGAAGTTGCCAATCTAAATATTAGTCGGCTTGAAGGAGCAATATTCTATTTCTCTCCTGCCTCATCAGAGACTCTCGGAACAACACGTGGAAGGGGGGCGGGAGCGGGGATCTAATTTATACAGATGGTGAAAATGAACATAATTAAAGAACTTGACGACGATCACATTTATACATATCACCATATCACCATCACCATCACCATTACCGTATTTCTCTTGTAGCTCCTTAAAAAGCTGGGAACCACCACTGGAGCTGGCTTCCCTGAAGAAGGCGGCCTGCAACATGTGCTCGTGCAGTGGTAGTATCTGTAACAATCTGCTTTACTGCTTAGAGAGAATACATCTCCCTCCACAAATTATCACCTTTTCTTTCACAGACACTCACGCTTCCTATGTTTCTCAACGTGTGAAAACTGGTCACTGTGAGATCTACTCATGAACTGTAACTCTAAATCATTATTTCACTCTCTCTATCTGGACGAATAACCAATATGTTCGTAGCTAATAGCTTTTGTAAACATTGTTACTAGTCTATATTAATTGTTATCGTTCTTTGATCGTCAACGGTTCCGGCTTATTAGCGGGAAGATAATAATAAGACGTGGTCAGGAAATAGCCAGTCAGAACAAGTGTACCACTATGGCAACAGACAGAGGTTGTTTGTGATCCGTTACGACCGGACTTTGATATCGAGACATCCTTTGATTTGATCACTTTGAAACTATCGACAGCCGTCTGTTTTGTCTATCAAATTTAGCTTTTCATAGAACTGGACCTTCTAATGTTAGTCATATAATTGTCAGTGGATAATAACACTAATTGTCAGTGGTTAGTAACACTAATTGTCAGTGGATAGTAACACTAATTGTCAGTGGATAGTAACACTAATTGTCAGTGGATAGTAACACTAAATGTCAGTGGATAGTAACACTAATTGTCAGTGGATAGTAACACTAAATGTCAGTGGATAGTAACACTAATTATCAGTGGATAGTAACACTAATTGTCAGTGGATAGAAACACTAAATGTCAGTGGATAGTAACACTAATTGTCAGTGGATAGTAACACTAATTGTCAGTGGATAGTAACACTAATTGTCAGTGGATAGTAACACTAATTGTCAGTAGATAGTAATACTACATGTCAGTGGATAGTAACACTAATTGTCAGGGGATAGTAACACTAATTGTCAGTGGATAGTAACACTAATTGTCAGTGGATAGTAACATTAAATGTCAGCGGATAGTAACACTAATTGTCAGTGGATAATAACACTAAATGTCAGTGGATAGTAATACTACATGTCAGTGGATAGTAACGCTAAATTTCAATTGATAATAACACTAATTGCCAGTGGATAGTAACACTAATTGTCAGTGGATAGTAACACTAATTGTCAGTGGATAGTAACAGTAAATGTCAGTGGATAGTAACATTAAATGTCAGTGGATAGTAAAACTAATTGTCAGTGGATAGTAACACTAATTGTCAGTGGATAGTGTCGTAGATTTTTGATAGGGGAATTAAGACATAGTTTGGTCCCTTCTGAGTAGAACTAGACAGGTGGTGACTCAGTGTGAGAGATAAGATAAGAAATAGATTTTCACGAGTGAAATGGTGGACAAATAGGTAGAGTCTGTCCCTGGACCCGAGAAGATCCTCTCGATCAGCCTATCTCTACAACAGAACTTTGTTAGTCAGACAGTATACCTACATATATATTAATATATATATCAACCACTCACATACACACACACATAAGTGACGACAGTTAGACGCACAGACGTGACAAATTATATTTATGGAATAGGGATATTTTGGGACGAGCTGACCAACACATGTAAATAAAGTTTTTATGTAAATTTTATTTACTATAAAGAAACTCTACAACAGCAATATTATGAATATAAATCAAAATACAAATAAACATAGGTTAATGAAATTAATAAAGAAATAGACTTATAGGTGCAATCCTCCCTCCGTCTGTTGAGACAAGATTCCGTTAGAAGAAAGTTATTAACCCCCAAAGAGTCAAAGATTGATACGCTATCGTCTAGGATTTCCCTCTACAGTAAAGAACAGAGTTTATACGTTAATCTATTCGGAAAAGGACAATATTAGCAAAACTTACTAAAAGAAATAAACAACGTGAGTACATGGATTCTACAAGATATATATATGGGAATTAGTCATTCATCCTTCCTCTCTTCTCAGACAACCGTGGCCACGTGCATTCGTTCTTTCCTAATACTTGGATTGCACCTTCTGGAATAATCTTTAGGACACACGCACACAGCAAATCCAGTGTTATTTTGGGAAAGAACACCCCAGCTCACCAAAGACAGATTAAATCCACTTCTCCGGGGAACGTTCACTTTGTTACTTTTATTTGGGATTACTGTTTATGTCACATTAATTAGACCAGGTAACAAATTTAACAGTGCACACAGTGTCAATAGCTTGAGATTTCCAGTACATAGGAATGTCAGGTCGGTAACTTCTCTCAGTATAAAAGTTAGGGTTAGGGTTGTCACACCACAAATGGTCGATAGTCGGAAAATGTCACAAGTTTGATTATGTCAAATGTTTGATCTTGTTGCCACCACGGGCTGAATGTAAATGAAAAAATGGGAAAAAGAAATCTGGAACTATAAGCCCAGTTACAACATTTCTTCTTAATTTTCTTTGGGTTGGTACTCTGTCTCTTTCTTGGTGTAAACACGAAGCCAGACAGGTTCACCTTTGCAGACCCAGATACTAAGTAAAAATGTTCTTTTGTATGGTTATTCTCAGATTTATATGGAAGCCGGTGGTAGATTATGGGTTTGACCCAATACTGTGTAAAGGAGAAAAAAATACAAATACTTAACCATAATATAGTATTCTACATCCTATCCTTAACCCGCGTAAAATATAATATATTCATTCACTCAGTTATTTAACTTTGAATAGAACTACACGTGTATCTCATATTGAATCGTTTAATAAAAGTCTCCGTAAAATAAGCGCTAGTCATTTATATTTTCAATCATCATGAATTAGAAATAAATATATATTTCGTCAGTACTCATAATCTGACTGCTTGGTCGGTCTTTGGCTAAGGACGGAAGAAGAAGAATATATATCTGCTATATATATATATATATATATATATATATCTTTATATATATATATATATATATATATATTATATATATATATATATATATATATATATATATATATATATATATATAAAATTTGCAGAACTTCGCTCAGACTTGTTACTTTTAACGCCTTCGCTCAGATCTCGGGCCTTTCCTCGGTCGATCTGCGAATCAGAGGGAAAATTGACACTTTTACCACTTGCAGACTCTGGCAATCGAGCGAAGCCCGTCCTTTGATCTGGCGATTCTCACCGTGTTTAATTACCTTCCAAACGAACGGATTCAGGGGGGAGTAACTGTGATTATCTGCCCTTGGTTCCAAATGATCTACTCCTTCTACTCAAATTATTTCCCCTGATCACTGTCTAACGAAAAATACGTTACAACTACATTAGCTTATCTTCCACATAGCCAAAATTAAGCCTCTTTTGAAATAGTCGCCCCTTTCTGCGCGTTCCGTCTCTCCCTGTTTGATCCTATTACGACGATTTCCAATCGCTGGCTTTATAATTACAGGTAACCGGCTCAACGTTAGCTAAATAGGTCTGTTGGTAAACATTCCTAAGGAAATAGAGAAAAGAAAATAAAATAGGCGTGCTAAATTAGAAAAAGAAGCAGATTTCTGAGTGTAGGAGGGTTTTATGTTAACAAAACGTGTGTAGGTGAAAACCAGGTGAAAGAAAAATGTAGATAATGAAATAGATACAGAATATGAAAGCTATTATCATAATATGTCACAGATAGTAACACTAATTGTCAGTGGATAGTAACACTAAATGTCAGTGGATATTAACACTAATTGTCAATGGATAGTAACACTAATTGTCAGTGGATAGTAACACTAATTGTCAGTGGATAGTAACATTAAATGTCAGTGGATAGTAACACTAATTGTCAGTGGATAGTAACACTAATTGTCAGTGAATAGTAACACTAATTGTCAGTGGATAGTAACACTAATTGTCAGTGGATAGTAACACTAATTGTCAGTGGATAGTAACACTAATCGTCAGCGGATAGTAACACTAATTCTTTCTGGGTGTCGGAGTGGCCAAGAGTGGCGGCGTCCACCTCCAATTCCAAAGGTACCGGGTTCGGTTCCCAGTAGAGGGAATATAATTTTTATGAAACATTGTTGTATAATGTCATACTCCCCCCCCCCCCCCCCCCCCCCCCCCCCCCCCCCCCCCCCCCTGGTCTCCTGGGTAGTGAGAGCGGATGCCTAACCTTCTCGGGTAAGGGAGAAAAAATAGGAGGTCACGTGTGTAAGTTGCACACGTTAACAATCCCACGGCAGTTGGAAATCGTAAAGAGTAGGCCATAAAGGCCGCTGCCCTGGCAAAATGTAAAAATTAAAAATCTACCGACAACAAAAATATTTATAGGATGTGAGATTCCTATTTACGCACATTGGGATTCTCGCCGGTGCTACGAAGTTCGTGCACTGTGCTGAGATCCTCCTTGTGTGATCTAAGGGAGAAGATCGGAGCACTGATGGAGCTGTCCGTGTGCCATTAATCCTTAAAACAAAAAACTAAAAACTGATTCTTTGCCTCGCATATTTTGCTGTGAAAGTCGCTACAGTGGTTGAAAATTAAATAAAATATAATCGAAATTGAACACTAATGTGTCTCATGGGCTCGCTCGTATTGGCAGGTTGTTGTAATTTAGAAACCGCCGTAAACCGAGACCTTGCTGTTCGTCAGCGGCCTTCTTGAGTATACTTGCCTGACATGGCGTTAAAAAAAAA
This sequence comes from Oreohelix idahoensis, assembly GCA_024509875.1. NCBI lineage: Eukaryota > Metazoa > Mollusca > Gastropoda > Stylommatophora > Oreohelicidae > Oreohelix > Oreohelix idahoensis. Next base: position 770,427 of record JAMPIV010009611.1, read on the forward strand.
AACTTTTCTACAAATCAGTACCCAAGGTCCGAGGATTAATAATTTAGCGTGTGGCATGCTCCCTACCACTTTTAATCAGACTCCATTCTGCAGAGATCATTTATCAAACCAGGGGCCATTTTGTCACAGCAAGGAAGGGCTCTCAGGTCCGTGAATTTCTAAGGATAACCTGACTGAACAAACAACCATTTCGACTACAGTAATTACTTCTTTCTGGCAGTTAGTTCCACGTCTCGCGCTGATATTCTTCATGTTGAAAGTGGCCGTGTGCAATCAATAGCACAGTACTTTTGGAGAATATGTGTGCTTAAATGTGAGTCAGTGTTGCTATAGAAATCGTGCGTGAATGTCTCGATCGCCTATCAGCACGATTATATATATTTACAATAGAAGCGACCATTAACAGAAAAGATCCCTAATGAACAAACAAAAGGACAAAAGTCTTTGTTATCAGAGCGACGAGATAGGTGCTTTTGCCTTTCTACAAATCTGACGCAATAATTCCAGTTAGAAAATTAAAAGCATTGATTGAAGATAAAGAGCATAAAATAACGAATCAAAAAGAAAAGCAAGCAATAAACTTTAAAAAGAAAAAAAGTACGTTATGATTGTAACTAAAAGCCCTATAAATAGATGAGAAATTAAACTACTGGATAACAATATGAACATATGAAAACTATGTAGCAATAATATGAATGTACTGTAAGTATCAAGTTTAAAAACTTAGTCGTTCCTCTTCTACCGTGAGGTGTAGAGGTTTGTAAGAGAGCGCCATACTATCCTATCGGATGTCTTCTTCCTGGTTTGGTTCCATTCTAGTTCTCGGTCCTTCAGAGATTGTCTAATGTTGTCCTCCCAGCGGACTCTGGATGTCCTGGAGGTCTGGATCCCTGGCTCTTTGTTTCCAATACTTGTCGTGGTAGCCGATCTTCCCGTTCTGCAGTCACGGCCAAACCATCTTAGTTGGAACTGTTCTACTTGTGTCTGCAGGAGTTGGGTTTTTGGGCCTTGACGTATCGTCTGGTTGCGGACCATGTCTCTTATTGTTACTTCAACCACCTTCCTCAGATACCTCATTTCTGAGGTTTGGATCTGCTTTTGTGGGTTGTAGTCATTGCCTATGACTCGCATCCAAACGCCAAGACTGGGACATAGGTGGAGCGGTATACAGCCATCTTTCTTCTTGCCAAATTCTCTTTCGCTGATAATCCTCGATTTAAGGCCTAAAAAAGTCCCGCAGCTGCTGCTCTTTGGGTAGCCAACACTTTTGTGATGCCTCCCTTCCAGGCTATGACAGCTCCGAGGTATTTACACTGGTTGACCTGCTACAGGACCTGTTCTCCCAGCTTAATCCGATGCCTTCTTTCCTCTCTTGATATCACCATGGTTTTTGTTTTAGAGCTGCTGATGCCCATTTCTCTCTTCTCCAGCTCTTCCTTCCAGACTTGCAGGTTGGATTGAAGATATGCCTCTGATTTAGCAATCAGGGCATCCATCATCGGCAAATGCCAGCTCTGAAATACAAACCTATATCATCTTCCAGTACCCCACTGAATACTTTCTTGTCCTCTCCTTACATGCTTTGATGACTTCGCCCACGAGGAGTATGACAAGACAAAGTGACAGGATATCCCATTTCCTTGAATGAAAAAAAAAAAAACGAAAAAAACAAAACTAAAGGATCTCAAAGTTGGACCAGCATATAAAATGTTGAACGAGCTGAACAGAATAATGTAAGTATCTCTCACCTTGTGATGAGATAAAATATTAAAACTACAGTTTTTATATTGTTCATTTTTACAGGTTGCAGTAGCTGACCCAGTATACAAACACTTTGTAGTCGCTTTCTTTATCTTGCATACTAGGATACAGTGTTACTATTATATTGTCACTCTTCTAATTCCGGCAGCACCAGAGGATATTGCAAGATCGCCATTGTGAATTTGACATGATGAACTCGACAAATACAAGTGGAACAAGAGGTGTAGATGAGACATTTGCGTGTGTGTTCATTGGACAGACATTGATGGAACTTCTGGCAGCATTACAAGCCAGTGCTTCTTATACAATCCACGAGATATGAGAAATAGAAGGAGACTCAAGTGAGAGTTGGAGAAGGACTTTAAAAAGAGCACTAAGAAATTACAGAAATAATTTCAACGGATGGCAGAAGACAAGAGTGCTTGGCGTGACCTGATTAACGGCCAGTGCTTCACACGGAGGTACAGCATGATAGTGACGATGATGATAATAATCATGTTGTAAATGGAACTGCACATACTAATGGCCATTTTTTTTTACCATCTACAGATATTAAAGATGGAAACCTCAAGTCCATTCTTGGACTCTTCTTTAGCCTGTCTCGATACAAGCAGCAGCAGAAGACTCTTCAACAACAGCACAAACAGCAGCAACAACAAAAACACCAACAGCAGCAACACAGGTTGTCGGGAGAACATCAGCAGCTGCAGCAACGAGGTCAAGGACCGTCGTCGTTAGCATCATCAGCGCCAGTCGACAACAACAGTTGTATCAGCAGTGGAGGAGTTGGTTCTCAAGGGAGTAAAGCCGTGGCCAACACTGCAGACGAGATCTCGCGGTAAGTCAAGAGTGTGTCAATTGGTCTTTTTTTTAGTTTATGTGTACATGAACGCGACATTGTAGGTGTTTCTGTGTGCATGGATGCGACATTACATGTGCGCGATATTATGGGGTGTTTCTGTGAACATGTACGCTTAATTATGAGGTGTCTCTCTGTACATGTACGAGACTTTATGAGGTGCCTCTGTGTACATGTACACTTCATTATGAGGTGTCTCTGTGTGCGTGTACGCTATATTATGAGATATCTCTGTGTACATGCACGCCTTATTATGAGATCTCTGTGTACATGTACGCCTTATTATGAAATATCACTGTGTACATGTACGCCTTATGAGATATCTCTGTGTACATGTACTCCTTATTATGAGATATCTCTGTGTACGTGTACTGTCTCTGTCAGTGATAATCATAAACACCATTCAGTTGATAATCAGATCATCAAATTAAAATATACACTCGCATAGAATCCTTTTTTTCAGTGGCGTAATTAGAGGGGGCTGCCTGCAGGATCAGCCCCTCCCCTCCACCCACCCCACACAAAAGTTGCACCGAGTGACTCAGAAGTATTTTACGTTCGTTAATGAACGTTAGGTTAAATGATTGATTTTCAGAACATTTATTCAGCTTAAGACTACACTTAACATAATGTTGAACGTATTATATCAAAATGGTTTGTTGGGGGCAGGGACACAGCTAAGACTGACCCATCAAATAGGCGACCTAACCCAAGTTTCCGTTATAGGCTACTGGGTTTTCTTTTCTTTTTTTTTTGTTTTTTAAGTTATGTGCTTCGGGATTCCAATTGTCAAATTGTTTAATATGGCATCTCGATCTGATCGTCAAGAGATAACCATATTTTCCTTGTACGCTTGTTGTTGTTGTTAGATGGATTCTCTGGCGTCGTGTTCAGATCTTGCCAGATTTCTTTATTATCCATTCTCCTCTCTATGCCACCTAACATGTCCCATTTCTCCATGTTTTCCCTTTCTGGTCTATTACCCATTAAATTCTGTTACTTCAGGCATTACATAATCCCCACTATTTCATAAGATAATCCCCATTGTAATAGACTCTGTGTTTTCACAGATTCACTTCGAAGGAGGGATTTTGTTGTCGCTGTTAGTTGTCGTTGTTAGTTGTCGTTATTGTTGTTAACGGAGAAAATGTTAAAGGAGAGGTAGAACAGCTTGGTTCTGTACTGCATTGCTTTCTTCTTTAGTTTCCATGACATCTGAAAAGAGTGTTTTTTTTTTTAATACTTTTTTTCGGGGGGGGGGGGGGTTGGGGGGGGAGAATTTATACAAACTGGTCTTTTTTAATGGATTTCTTATGTGTTTGTATGTTTGCGTGTGTGTGGTACCGTATGCTCATTGCCAGGAGAGACAGGATAAGAAATGATGACTTAGAAACATTGTAGGACCTGTATATACTCGTAGATAGAGGGACAACAAATAAAATGGTCTGACCATCTCAACAGGAATGGAGCCCGACCGGTTACCAGTAAGCGCCTACGACAGTAGATCTGGTTTCAGGGTGTGGCGTGGATGAATATGCAGAACAAAATGGGGGGAACAGGTAATTCGTCTTACCAGGACAAAAGGCATAAAGAAAATAGCCAACGCTGCGGCCAGATGGCCTTCGTCAGGGACAGGAAATGAAGCGAGAGATAAGTATTTAGGAAACATTAGAACGGGAAGACCAAGAGTTGGATGGATAGACAATATTACAGAAACCCTACAACAACACCAGCTGACAGCGCCACACACTTGACTTAAGGGCAGAAACTTCAGCTCTCTACGCCTCTTCACGGCAAGAGTGAACGAAACAATCAAGATAATATATGTGTACTTTGTATGACTGTTTTGCGTAAGTTTGTGCATTGTTATATGTGTGTTATTGCTGTATTTATCTTGTATTTGTTTTGCTCGTTTGTGTATTTGTTAGCGCCTGATTTTGCGTGTTTGTATATGTGTTTGTATCAGAGAGAGGGAGAAATAACGAATGAGTGAACGAAAGAACTAACTTTATTTTGAACAGGTTGAGACCTAGGCAGCATTCCTGTCTGACCTCCTGCCCTTCGTCTTTAACCCTGTATCCTGATTCTCACTCACGTGGTCAAACCGTAAACAATTAATCTACATTTTTTTTATGTATCATGGATATTAAAAGATATAAACATATTCTCGCATATATCAGCACAATGTGGAGGGGGAAAATGCAGAGACACAGCGAGAGAGAGAGAGAGAGAGAGAACGAACGAACGAACTTTATTTTCGAAGAGAGAGAGAGAGAGAGAGAGAGAGAGAGAGAGAGAGAGAGAGAGAGAGAGAGAGAGAGAGAGAGAGAGAGAGAGCTAATCAATTAAACTAACATCAAATCAATGTCTCAAACATAAGTACAAGTGTTCCATATTGACGAACGCTGAGATTAATTATCAAACAGCTAATCATGTAGTAATTAGCAAATAAAAAAAATAAAGCTGCATAATGATTTACTATTTATAGGTTTATATATGTGTACGTGCGTGTGAGCGCTTGTTTGTGTGCTAGACACCGCGTTTTGCTCAAGCTGTCGCCAGTGTTGTCAATTATTTTTGTTTAACGTTGGCTGGTTTCCTTGTAGCTTGGGGAAAATGGTGATATCATTTGACAAAATGACAGTTCAATAACATGGCGATAACCAGCGTTAATCGCCCCTCCCCCTCTTTGTAGGCGCAATCACTTTGAACAGTTTCAACAGATAAAGCATGGTGTTAGGCAGGGATTTGTGCTCTCACGTGATCTGTTCTCTGTGGAACATGGAAATATAATGATATCGACGGAAGATAAGCCAGGAATATCAAAGTTGTTTGAAAGTGTATAAGTAGCTTGAGATATGCTGATGATGCAGTCTTAGTAGTGGACAATCAATTACAGGAAATTATTTTTTCTTCTTCTTCGTCCCTCAGACGCCATATTGAATATATTCAAAGAAAGCAGTGGTCAGTTTGAGGCTGTTGACATCTCTGTATAGCTTTTCTAGGAATGGTACTGATGATGGCCGTATTCTCTTTCTCTGTTCCTGATATGTTGGGCACCTTTGAAGTAGATGTTCAGCAGGCATTATATCAGTGCCACTGAGTAGTTCTCCACAAACTTTGTCAACGATTCAAAAGTGTTGTGATCCAGTGGATCCCATCTCATTGTAACATCGCCGGCAATGAAGAGGCTGACAGAATGGCAAAAGAAGGTTCACATCTACCTCAGCCTGATGCAAGCATAACTTTTGAGGAGGCAAAGAGTTTTAACAGAATCAGATACAGAAACAAATGGAATGTAGAACATCCAGGGCACACACAGAATGATGCTTACTACCAGCTCCACAGAAGAGAACAAGTGGTAATCTTCAGACTCCGCACTGGCCACAACAGATTGAGATACCATCTATTCAACAAGCTAAAGATAGGAACTACCGATCAGTGTAACTGTGGCACTGATAAAATGACTGCTGAACATCTGCTTCAAAGTTGCCCCTTATATGTGGTACAGAGAAAGTGCATATCGCCGATGCCAGCTCCTTTCGTGGAAAAGCTTTACGGGGATTCAAATAGCCTCAAACTGACTACTGCTTTCTTTGAGAACATTCAAGTGGACGTCTGAGAGTGTACGAAGGAGAAGAAAAAGAATATCAGTGCCACTATAGTTCTTATCTTTAACTTGTTGAATAGATGGTATCGCAATCTGTTGTGGCCAGTGCGGAGTCTGAAGATTACCACTTGTTCACTTCTGCTGAGCTGGTAATACGCGTCATTTTTATTGTGGCCTGAGTGTTCTGCTTCCTACTTTCTCCTGTATCTGCGCTTAATAAAACTCTTGGGCTCTTCATAAGTTATGCTTGTGTCAAGTTGAGGAGCTTTTCCCCTTACTTTGCCAGTCTGTCAGCTTCTTCATTTCCGAGGATGGTGCAGTGAGAATGGATCCAGTGTATCACAACTCTTGTGAATTGCTGACACAGTTTGTGAAGCGTTACTCTGAGGTCATCCAGGTCAGCATTATTTTTGATTGAATATAAATGTCCCGTGTAGCTCCAGGGGTATCTAAAAAAAGAATAAGAATAAGGTACTCTCAGGCATGTCGTACAAGGCCAATAATATGATGGAGTGCATGGGGTCTGGCAACCTTATCATGTAAAACAAATTACCACACAAACCACAACTACATGAGAGTGAGGGCTTGATGCTTGCTTCCTGCAAGGGTACCATCTGTAGTAGTGCCTCCATGCTCCGTAAGGAACGCAAAGGAAAATGTTTATGATGATGATGATGATTATGATGACGATGCTGTATGTTTTGCAACTAATATAAGTCAATGGAAGCTAACGAGATTTGTTCAACATTACAAAGAGTCCTAGCATATGGAAGCTAGTCGTGAACAAGCAGTAAGCAAGCAAGACAGTCTCTGTGCCACACAGAGAACCAGTTTACAGAAGAGTTTTAAGGATACCATGGGGATGTCCTGAAAGATGCCAGTGCGCAAAGAAGGCTCACTACCCAATTAGAAGGAAGTAGTGCACTTTCTTTGGGCATATTATGAGAAAAGAAAATCTGGACAACTTTATGGCAACAGGAAAGAACTCATGGAAAAAAAAAAAATTTAGAAGATGACCGAGAGAGAAAATAACGGTTAGTTTAACTAATAACAAAGAGATAGGAAAGAAAAACTTGCCAGTTTAACTTAGCACCACAGAAACGCGCCAACATAAATACTATACACAGTACTTGGGGGAAAGAATTTATGGAGAGACATGATTGACGACACCAAGCGGCATAGTACTCGAAGACGACGATCCTATAGTCTTGCAATCAAATATTTTGTCTCTCTCAATCATTCACTATTTGTTTCGGATGTATTGTTTCATAATTGTCCAATCTTTTTTGTTTGTAGTTTTGCTTTTCTGTATTTTCCATTGCGTCTTTGAGCCGAAACAGTTTGGCAAAAATCTCGTTCGTGGCTGATGTTCTCTCACTCACCCCTTGAGTCCCTTTCTTCTCTCCACATTCCATTCTATGCACACCCACCTCCTTTCCTCGCCCTTCCATATTCACACACTCGCACGCGCTTCAGCGGAGAGAGCACACCCTTTCTTGTTGTCTCTGCAGGGGTACTCTGCTAACATTTTGATGATTTCTTTGTCCCAAGTAGCCCCACTGACCTCTGACCTCTAATTCTGCCAGGGTAACCAGCATAGTCAAAATACATGTTATTCCATCCTCCACTATTCAGAAACTTTGTCCTTCTCATCCCGCCCCTCGTCGCATGCCCGTTTCTAGGAATTCCCTTTGGGAGACTATTTCAGACGGAACCTAAGGTTAGAATTTCGAAAGTCTCTAATTATTTCAATAAAGGAACTCACAGAACTGACTTTTTTCAACTCATATTCGAATACTTCAATATTTGGTCACTGAGTTTTTCAGAGTTTTATTGTATTCGTTATGTTACAATATAGTATCGTATTGTCAGTGTTGCAAGCTGTGATTCTGTGACTTGAATACATGAATAATTAGTTAGAACAAAGAAAATGAATATTAAATTTCATAAAATGGAAGCGTGTTACAGAATGCGGGACTCCCTGTCTTTGGCGAATTTCGGGAACTTGACCGAGGACGTCGTTTAGTTTTTGTGCGCTCTCGGTGGATGTGTGCAGGTACTATTTGTAATTGTATTCATTTTTTCCTCTTGAGGTGTAAGCCTTCTTGTCTTTAAAGAGATTTACAATAATCTTCTAGTAATTTAAAACAAAACCTCTCAGTAATTACAAATAACATCATGGTAATTACAAGTAATCTTTGGGTTAATTAAAAATAATCTCTCTGTAGTTAAACGATGAGAGATTCTGTTACTGTTGTTATGTCTTTCTGACCTTTACCTTGCTCCGTTCATTCAAAACAAGGTGAAATTATCAAGTGAATTGTTTTTTTCAATTGTTGATAATGCACGTAAATGGACGGCTCGGTGGATAGATGGACGCAAGGGTGGACGGATCGATGGATGAGAGTAAGGATTGGCGTAAGAATAAATAGATAAAAGAATAAATTTATTTACTGAGGGATAGGTAATTTGTTTAAATAGATTGATAGATTGATTAATAGGGGTTAAATATAGGTAAATGGTGGATTTTTGAGTAATGTAGTAGATGTTTGGATGGACAGACTAAGGAAAAGAAAAATATTCACCCTGTCTGTCAAGCTTGACATCCACCACTTTATGGGCCAGATGTAAACAAGCCCAGAGGAACAGAGGACTCTTGATGATAGTGGTATCGCCCATGTTAGATAAATGCTCCAGGTGTGATAAGGCGTATCTACGCCATTAAATAAAAACGCAACGTGAGCACAAACTAGGATCGCTGTCTGCCACTTTGTGATAGTATCACAGCAGAGCCGGATTAACGTAGTAGCACAAGTAGCATATGCTACGGGCCCCGCGCTTTTAGGGGCCCCGCGCCAATAAATATGTACATAATTTGTTGGTCATCTTCTAATACGAGCGTTGATGGGAAGGAGCGAAGCTTTTGACCGGGTTGGAAGGAAAGTCCACTGACCCCCCAGCCTCGCAATGACATGTCATTTGGCCAAAAGAGCTGGAAAGCTCGAGTGCCGCTAATTAGAGAGAAGAAAAAAAAATACGAGCGTTAAACCAATGATCTTGTGATTTATGCCATTTTTAGCGCCTTTTCATTTGGTGTCACGAAATTGTGAGAGAAAGAGCATAAGAGGGTGACTTAGTGTGACTCTTCATTATTTTAATGTTAACTGTTTGCGGACGGAAGCCATTTAAGTGGCATTGAAAATTTGGTCACGTTTGGACGGAAGCCACTTTTTTGGCTCTAGGCGACTGCCCCTCTATATTTGTTTCGTTCTTTGTGAAATGAATTTGCATTAACAATAAAAACTAGAATTTAGGAAATGGAAACTTCCTGTTTTAATTGAGGTATACGGCGTGCTCGCACTCTCTTTCGATCTTGATTAAAATTTCTTGATTTGTAAGGTTAGAAAACTCAAAAAATGAGCAGTAGACACAGAGATATTGGACGTAATTATGCTTCTGGAAGTGAAAAACGTAAAGCGAAGGAAGAAAAAGAAAGAAGAGATCAACTTGTGATATCAAAAACACGTAAGCTGACAAAATATTTTGATGTTCATGGTGGTGGTACTCTAACCGCTGAAGCTGGAAGTACAGGAACAACTAGTACTAGTGCAGGCTGTGCAGCAGAAAACATACAGCAAAACACTGAGTCTGAATGTGAAAGAATAAGTGAAACGAAGAAGTACTCTAATGATATTAGTGACTGGCCGAACAATATAGATGACTGTGAGCGTGTATATTGCATATCCAAGGGAAGTGAAAAATGTCAACATGTTGATAGTGCCTTCTCTTCATCCGTGCGATTGTATGACACTGAAAAGAAAACTCGATACTGTCAGAAGTCTTATTTTACACATATTCATAAACTTACAAACAAGCAACATGCAAGAAAATGGTTATGCTATTCAGAAAGTAAAGGGCGCCTATTTTGTTTCCCATGCAAGCTTATGAGTTCAGAATGTTCATCAAAGTTTACTGTGGAAGGGTTTAATGACTGGAAAAATGCAAGCAATCTATTGCGTCGACATGAAGAAAGCTCCACACATAGACAAGCTTTAATTTTACTGTTGATGCGTAAAAACAAAGGTGAACGTGTCGATTCCCATCTTGTGAAACAAATGGACATTCAAGAAAAGTATTGGCACAAACTTCTAGAGCGAATAATTGAAGTTGTGAAGTTTTTAGCAGAACGAGGCCTTTCATTTCGTGGCAGTGATGAAATTGTTGGGTACCTTTATAACGGGAATTACTTAGGGTTGTTAGAATTACTGGCCAAGTTTGACCCTTTTCTGGCAGAGCATATAAGTACTCATGCAAACAATGGATTTGGACATACATCATATCTATTTAAAACAAAGTGTGAGGAATTCAGCAATCTGATTGGATCCAGCATACTGGATCACATTCTCTGTGAAGTGAAGAGATACAAGTATTATTCCGTTTCATTGGATTCTACTCCAGATATATCTAATATGGACCAGCTGACTTTGACTCTGCGCTATGTTTTGCCATCTGGACCAGTTGAAAGATTTGTGACATTTTTGGATATGGAAGGTCATAGTGCTGAACAGCTTACTAAAAGTGTACTTAATTTTTTAAAGGCAAATGACATTGATATAAAGACTGCCGTGGTCAAAGTTATGACAACTCCAGCAACATGAGTGGCAAGTTTATAGGATTACAAGCACGAATTAATTGATAATGATAATTACTATGCAAATTAAAAATGTATGTGTTCAAATATGTTTGTGTTGTTTTATTGTGTTTTTTTATTAAATATAGGGCCCCTTTCTTAACATATGCTACAGGCCCCGCACTAGCTTAATCCGGCCCTGTATCACAGTACTACCAAAACGCGAAATAGAAACCTGAAGTGAGGAAAAAGACAGAAGTATGGACATGAACAGGACATTAGAAACCGTGGAAGTTAAATGCTAATTCGTTCATTGTTCATTCATTATCATTCATTGAAGAACCCCATTTGTTGTTTCAATTCTCTTTTCGTTTCTTGCAGAGCTTGACATCACCACGGCAACAGGTCTCCATGTAGGAGGCTTGTGTCTAAGCATTCATGTGCTCATAAGCGGTGGTTGTTGTTGTAGCTATTCCTTCTACATGATGACGTTGACAGCCATACGCACAACCTCATATTAGTGGCTTCTCACTACATGTTGGTGGGGGCAGTGATTCTGGTCTGTCTACCGTCTCCGCCGTGCTCCATTCTTGCGTTGACAGAAAGTTGTTGATTTTCAGGATTTGTTTTTAATTTTTCTGGAGTACTTTGCAAGCACTGTTCTTTTGTTTCACCCGCGTGTTACTGGGACCTGAAAGAGGAACAATGAATAGTAACACTGTTCCCTTGCATGCATGTCGTAAAGAGCGACTACGGAGGGTTGTGCATGGATCTGGTTACTACATCCTATAAAAATGTTAAACCACAAAAAAAAAAAAAAAACTTCAACAAACACGGACAAGTCAACAAAAGAAAATAAGACTCAGCCATCCAAGACAGAAGGTCCTCTGTCAGGGAGACGTGTAACGTAACACAGAGAAAACCGAAAGGAGTCAGTGTTGCTGACTAACCTTCATTGACATGGAGGGATGGAGTCAGTGTTGCTGACTAACCTTCTTTGACATGGAGGGGATGGAGTCAGTGTTGCTGACTAACCTTCTTTGACATGGAGGGGATGGAGTCAGTGTTGCTGACTAACCTTCTTTGACATGGAGGGGAGGGAGTCAGTGTTGCTGACTAACCTTCTTTGACATGGAGGGGAGGGAGTCAGTGTTGCTGACTAACCTTCTTTGACATGGAGGGGAGGGAGTCAGTGTTGCTGACTAACCTTCTTTGACATGGAGGGGATGGAGTCAGTGTTGCTGACTAACCTTGTTTGACATGGAGGGGATGGAGTCAGTGTTGCTGACTAACCGTCTTTGAAATGGAGGGGATGGAGTCAGTGTTGCTGACTAACCTTCTTTGACATGGAGGGGATGGAGTCAGTGTTGCTGACTAACCTTCTTTGATATGGAGGGGATTGAGTCAGTGTTGCTGACTAACCTTCTTTGACATGGAGGGGAGGGAGTCAGTGTTGCTGACTAACCTTCTTTGACATGGAGGGGATGGAGTCAGTGTTGCTGACTAACCTTCTTTGACATGGAGGGAATGGAGTCAGTGTTGCTGACTAACCTTCTTTGATATGGAGGGGATGGAGTCAGTGTTGCTGACTAACCTTCTTTGACATGGAGGGGATGGAGTCAGTGTTGCTGACTAACCTTCTTTGACATGGAGGGGAGGGAGTCAGTGTTGCTGACTAACCTTCTTTGACATGGAGGGGATGGAGTCAGTGTTGCTGACTAATCTTCTTTGACATGGAGGGAATGGAGTCAGTGTTGCTGACTAACCTTCTTTGATATGGAGGGGATGGAGTCAGTGTTGCTGACTAACCTTCTTTGACATGGAGGGGATGGAGTCAGTGTTGCTGACTAACCTTCTTTGACATGGAGGGGATGGAGTCAGTGTTGCTGACTAACCTTCTTTGACATGGAGGGGATGGAGTCAGTGTTGCTGACTAATCTTCTTTGACATGGAGGGAATGGAGTCAGTGTTGCTGACTAATCTTCTTTGACATGGAGGGAATGGAGTCAGTGTTGCTGACTAACCTTCTTTGACATGGAGGGAATGGAGTCAGTGTTGCTGACTAACCTTCTTTGACATGGAGGGGATGGAGAAGACATGGAAAGACCTTGGGCTGATGGCACGTGACATGAAGACCTGGCAGACGTTTGTCGACGGCCCATGATGATTTGGAAGATGAAACGTGAAAGAAGAAGATAAAAGATAATGTTGTTTATTCCTGAGTCGTCTGTCGTATCAGCTGTGTTTAATATGTTAGGTTTATCAATCTAGTTTGAAACCTATGGATGTGTTCCCGAATTTTCTGGTGATGCTATAGTGTGGGTAATCCCTTTTGTCTGAGATGGCCATTATTCTATCGTACTGTAATTAGCACCCGTGTGTTGCCGGGGCCCGAAAGGGGAGCAAAGAATAGTAACACTGCACCCTACCACGCATGTCGTAAAAAGCGACTAAGGAGGGTTGGGCATGGGGCTGTTTACCCCATCCCGTAAAAACTTCGCACAGTGGGCTGATCACCTGCTTGCCAACCAATCTGATTACGGAAACAACGATAGATTGTTTGGTCTGTTTCTGTTCCACAAAGACGCCACTAGGCGTGGTGGAAACAGCGATAGATTGATCAATTTGTTGTTTCCCTAAGACGCCACTAGGCGTACTGGCCACATAATGCTTTGCCGGTTGGTGGCTAAGGATGGAAGAAGAAGAAGACTGTAATTAGAAATTTTCAGAAATTAGAATAATGAGAAAGACAGAAATAACTTGAGCTGACGGCATGTGACAAGAGGACTTGGCATGTGTTTGTTGAAGGCTATGCTCCTTGGGGAGCTAAAGGATATTGATAGATTGATTTATTGATTGATATTTTGATGATTCTAACGAGCGTTTTAGTGGCAGAGTGGTTAGAGCGATTGCGTCCTGTAGCAAAGGGACTGGATTCGCAACCAGGTCTAGTCACGCCCCGTTATACCCAGCCGTTAAAATGGGTACCTTACTATGCTTGTGATTTAGGGAAAGCGATGGCAAGGAGGAAGAGAACTAATCACCTCAACTCAGAAAAGCTGAGACCTAGTCTAGACATAACTCTTCACTCCACTACGGCAGTATCTTTTATAGGGCTACTTTGACTTTAATATTATATGCTCAGGTATTCATTCTTCTTGTTCTGTCACTCTTAGCAACAGAATTCATCATTTCCATGAATGTTTAAGTAAATAATGAGACAGCATGTGACTCCGTTTTGTTGAGTCTGAACATCGGGACGAAATAGTGAAAAATAAGACGATCATTTTAAAAACAGCACGCACTCGCGCGCGCCCACACACACATAAACAATCGTTTCATTTTTTAATATGTTGTCACATAATTATTTTTTTAAAAGTAATACAAGTGAGAGGTCCGATTGGCCAAGCGGTTAGAGCTGTAGCGAGATTTGGTACCACTTGCTTTGTTTGTGAAAAAATATGTAACGCGACACACACACACACATACTCACATACACGCACACACACACACACACACACGCACGCACGCACGCACGCACCCAGAGCGCAGGGACAACGCGGCGGATCTTGCTTTGAAGTTTGAAAGTGGCTGAAAAATTTGCACTTCGTCTAGCCGACCAACATTGAAGAAGGTAGGAAATAGCGAATATATGAAACATGGCCGACCTTAAAAGTTTGCATTAGCTCGAAAGAGAATCTAAATCTACAAGAGCAAGCCTGGTTGTAAGACATTTAAATAATAATAATTCACTGTTGCGTGGGTGATTCGCTCTGAACAATGTTCCATGTGTTATGAATAAAACAATTATAAAATTCTGGCCATTGTTTTCTTCCTTGATATGTTAGTTTTAGTGCATCGTGCCTTTGATGGAAGATTAAACGAATGCGGGGGTGGAAGATTCCAAACAATACTTGAACTTTGGAATACGATTGATTTGATAAGTCATTTCATCGAGTCCGTACATTTAATTCACATGTACACATTTCAAATAGGGACAGAACATGAGTCATGCATAAATTAATCAATGGCGTAGACTGCTGGTTATGTGTCAATGTCCGTTATGAGGATACAATGCAGTATTGTCGTCAGAACATCACAGCTATATGCACGAGCAGATAGACATGGCTACCTGCCGACAGTGAGACTGCGAGTCTGAAATATATTCATACGAATTTGACGATTATTCTCATCCTTCTGAGGATTCTAGTTAAGTACTAACCTCCATATATTTCCTTCTCATATCGAGTTCTAGGACTGACCCTGGTCCATCAAAATACACATAAAATGGCTATATCCTGCCATTAAATTGGAAGGTTAGAAAAACGCAGCTATTCAGCTTGGCGGTCAAGTAACAAAGGGTAGCGTTTCTTAGTTACCGACTGTGTCCTAAACAACGCTATACACGTCATAATCGATCGTGTATGAAGCGTTCAGTAATTGAAACATCTATCGCAATATATTAAATGTCTTAACCTTTACAATTGCACGTCTGGTAACCTTTAGCAGACGGCGTTAATATCATATACCGTAACAATTCCCTGTACACCGGGGAAAAAAAAAAATCGATAGATTTTTTTTTCAATATCTATCCGACTTAACAATTTTTCAAAAAAAAATTTAACACAATTGTGACATATGGCCGACGATGTTCTGAGTAGAACCGTGTTGCGGTCGTGTCAACTAACTATTTGTCATAGTCATCTAACATAAGTCACATTATATATCAATATTATACATATTATTATATCAACTAAATAAATGTCCAATGTTAATAGTGAATGATAAAATTAAATTAAAGTAAGGTCTGTCGTATTAGTATGTCATATAGGAATTAATTTGACTAATTAAAATTAAATTAATTAATTAAACTAAGAGTTAAATTATTAAGGTTCTAATGTAACGCGATGTTATGAGAGAAGAAAAAGACAAAATAAGTGAGAAGAAATAGAAAGAAATTCGAATATAAGTTTTAACTTAATTGTGTGTGTTAAGTGTTAGTGAATAATAACTATCTAATTTAACTAACTAAATAATGTATAGGTACATTAAAAAAAATTATTAATCTAATACTTGTGTGAGATTTATTTTCTCTTTTCATAATTTCTTCTTTTAGTATTTCGTTCTCTTTTTTTTTGTTCTTTCATTTCATTTTTTTTCTCACATTTCATTTTATTGATAATAATTCAATTAAGAAGTTAAGTTAACTAATTAATTAGTATAGGATATGATGATCCATCCGTAGTCTTGATCCTGATGAATTCTTTTAGGCAAAAATGTTCAAACGTTTACGTTGGAAAGAAATGTCATTTATCCCAGCATCCAAGAATTAAGTATACACAGGAACATCAGTTCGGTTTGTCGTCAGACATTAGTCCATGATTGTTCAAAGAGTATTCATATCTCGTGTATGGACGTTAGACGAAGTTCCAATGTCAATATGTCTTTTAGTTCAATTCTGTGATGCATATAGTGTATATAAAGTTTAAATTGAAGGCAAGGTTAGTTCCCTTATAGTTGATACTTCGTTCAATCCAATGTAGTTCTGATTGATGTAGTTTAAGAGTGTCAATGTTGATTATTCGTCGTCAATAGGATTACGTGACAATGCATCTGCCACACAATTTTCAGTGCCAGGAATATGTTCAATGGAGAACTCGAATGGCTGTAGGATGATTGAATATCTGGCAAGTTTCTGGCTTGTATGATTTGATCGACGCAAGGATGCTACAGCACGTTGGTCCGTCTGTATGGTAAAGGGAGCACCGAGTAGGAATTTTTCAAGCTTCGTTATTGCCCAGATCACAGACAAAAGTTCCTTGTCGACTGTTGAATACTTTGTTTCTGCCGGCTTCAGCTTTCTTGATATGTATAAGGTGGGATGTAGAATGCCATCATGGTTCTGGAGCAGGCATGCACCAATGCCGTAGTTACTAGCATCTGTTCGTAAGAAAAATCTTTTGGAAGCATCGGGAAGTCTTAAAATTGGTTCATGCGAGAACAAATTTATAATTTTGTTGAAAGTTTCATTGCATGTACCAGTCCATGTCACCTTCACCGGCATATCTTTTTTTAACAATGAAGACAATACAGCCGTGATGGATGACAAGTTTGGTATGAATCTACTGTAATATTGAACAAGTCCTAACAAACTCCTGACCTGTTTCTTCGTCTGAGGAACTGCTATGTTTAGAATTTTGGAGACTGTACTAGGTAACGTTCGGATATATCCCGATCCAATGATATGTCCCAAAAAGGTTATCTCATTACACGCGATTTGCACCTTTGTAGGTTTAGCAGTTAGATGATAATTCCTTAGAGTGTCAAAAACATATCTAAGTCCCGAAACATGTTCCTCAAACGACGAACTAAACAAGCATATGTCGTCAATATATGTAATAACGTCTGGTCTACCTGATAAAATTTGTCGCATCAGGCGAATGAAGGTAGCTGGCGCATTAACAAGCCCAAAAGGCATCACATTCCACTGGTATAGACCTTGTGGAGTGGAAAATGCGGTGTAGTACTTAGCCTTTTCGGTCAGTGGTATCTGCCAATAACCTTTAGTTAAGTCTATCTTACTAAATATAGTTGCGTTGGATAGACGTGGCAGTAAGTCGTCGATAAGTGGATGTGGTTCGCTGTCAACTATAGTCTTAGCATTTAATTTTCTATAATCAACACATAGTCTAATGTTATTGTCCTTCTTCCGGACAATCACTAATGGAGAAGAGAATGGCGAATTACTAGTCTCAATGATTCCCAGAGACAACATCTGTTCAAGTTCCTTAGTAGTTTTAGCAAGGAAATGTAAAGGAACAGAATAGGGATGTACACGAATAGGTGTATCATCATTGAGAGTAATGTCATGACTGATAGCCGATGTGCGACCCGGGACGTCGGTCAACACATCTGGATAAGATTGTAATAGATTAGCAATCTGTAGACGCTGTTGCGGTGTAACCGTTGAAGAGATGGTTACATCCCGCCAAGATTCAGTAGGTTGAACTACTGGTACAGGTAACGGTAACTGTACCTCAGGAAAAGAAGATTCTTCTTCCTGGATGACAGATAAGTTAGAATAATGACAAGTGGATACTGTGTTGTCATCTAGTTCATGAAAAATTGACTGTAAGTGTTCAGGACGTGTATGAAATTGCTTGAGCATGTTAATATGAAATATCTTTTTGTGTCCCTTGATATCTAAGACGTATAAGAATAAATGACCAATAAGGAAAAGAAATGATGACTGACTAGAGCTGAGTCATCAAGAAATAAGACAAAAGGGTGAGCGTACACCATTATCTGCGTGGTGCAGAATCATGTACTAGTTGTAACTTAAGATAACGGTGATGAAAATAAACACCATTATCACGCTCGATTACCCAACGAGCGTCTCGATTGTTACGAAATGTAACCATCGCCTGTCTATTCTGCCCATTGCATGATGGCAGAAGACTAACAAACTTAACGTTTGCTGTATAATCAAAAAAATTTCTAAGTGCCTGCCAGGTAGTATCCTGCGGCAGATTTCGCACAAACACTGTGCGAGAATACGCATTTTTCCCAATATATGTAGTATCATTGTCACGAAATAGTGGACAATGATGATATGTATTCTTTGTCAAAGAATTAGCCTTCCCTTTCAACACCGACATTGTCTTTCTGTAGGATGTCGTATCATCCTGACTGGACTGAGGATGATACCTATCATCACCAAAGGTATTAAGTTTCCTACATGTCGTAGACATGTCCTTGCTGGGCAAAGTAAAAACTTTTTCATTATGATTATTTGTGTTAACTTTATGTTTCCTTTTAAGTCCAGCATTATTATTTAACCTCTTATTCTTCCTCATAATGCTTTTATCAATGTTGACAACGTCAACAGTTTTATTAGGATCAGTTATATCCTTAGTATGTTGTCCAATAGATCTATCATCTTCATCAATTTCCAAGATAGTACTGAGAGTGAAGTTGGAAACTGCTGTGCCACATGTATTTATGTTGTTGGCACGAAGTGTAGCCATATCAACAACAGCGTTAGCGTTGCTAAAAGAATGCAAATTTTTTTTTTCCCAATCATTAATTTCCTGTGGGGAACAATCCTTACTACCATGGATGCGTCCCAACATCAGATCTGCAATTGGATTCTGAAGCATGCATACTTTTACATTCCCTGTGAAAAAAGGAGTGTTAACATGAATAATAGCTGTGGGGTAAAACTCTATTGTTCCACCAAAAGTCATGCAACGAACATATTCCCCTGTTGCACAGCTAGGATGTACCAGCGACTGTCGTACACCAATCGTTGTGGATCCTGAATCCCTCAACACTGAGACGACGGATCCATTAACTAATCCTCTGTTAAAAATTAGTAGGCCTGTTCCATCGTTGACTGCAAGACCTACCTGTGGTATAATATGTCCGCAGTTAAGCACTGTTTCTTTCGCCTTCTGAAAAATAAGATTGCATTGCTGGCAACTATTTGCCACATTATAATTAATAGCAAAACATGCAGCAGAAGACTGTGTTGTATTATTGTCAAGTGGGACCTGAGCTATAGGGGTAGTATTATTTGTAACTGCCGCCCCTGTATTATGGTTGTAATGAGATGATCCCCGAGAATGAGATCGATTCCGAGTATAATTGTTAAAATTATCTCGTCGCCCTCTATAGTAACTATTATCTCGATGTCTCGAGCCATGATTATTACCATTCCAGTTATTATTATTATTGGGAGTATGTGATCGATTATAATGAGTGTTATGTTGACCATTGTGGTAGTTTGTTTGAGGTGAATAATTTCTATCTCGTGATCTACCTCTGTTGAACTCATTTTTATTGTTGAAATCATTATTATGTCCCTTCTGAAAGTTAACATTGTGATTTCTTTGGAACCTGCTTCTGTCTACACTGTGATGTCTTTGTTTGTTATTGTGATTGTAGGCCATATTAGACGCCACAGGTAGAGGTTCTCTTAATGAGGAGTTAGAAATGGTTGCATTCGGGTGTGCCGAACAGTAGTTTAAAGAAATTTTTTCTAACTCGTCCATGGTACCTGGTTTACGCTCCTGCAAATATGCAAAAAATGGCTGGCTAACTGAAGATAATACCTTATCCCGCAGTAGTAAATCAACTAATTTGTCGTATGATTTGTTGACTTCTGCCAGTTCAACCCATCTATTAAATGTATTGCGTATGTTCGCAATGAATCCTGCAAAATCCTTTGGAGATTCAGGTAAAATTCCCTTAAATTTCAACCTACAGTGTTCCTCGTCCAGGTGAAACCTTCGTAAAAGCAAGGACTTAATAGCACCGTAGTTATTTGCTATTGATGGGTCAGCATTTTGAGAAGCTGTCAATGGTTCTCCAACCAAGAATTCATTTAACTTGAGTACCCATGACTCTTCAGGCAAATGGTTAGATTTGCAAGTCTGTTGAAACCGTGCCAGGAACGATGAAAGGTCGTCGACGTTCAAGTTGAAAATGGGTAATTTAAAGTTGTAGAAGTGTTTAGGTTGGCTGGATGATGATCCATTTTGTGCGTTATTATTCTGATTTGCATCAGCATTTTGTGCTTGTAATCTTGCTGTCTCCAATTTAATACGCGCCAATTCCATTTCTTGTTGTAAAATAATTTCCTCTCGTTTCAATTTATTCTCTTCTTCCTGTTTGGCGATTGTTCTTTGCTCTTCTCTTTCACGTTGAGCAATCTCTCTCAGTCTATTTTCCTTGTCAATTTGCTTCATCTCACGTTCTGCTTCCTCTTTCTTTAATGCAGCCCTTTTCTCTTCTTCCTCTTTCTTTAATGCAGCCCTTTTCTCTTCTTCCTCTTTCTTTAATGCAGCCCTTTTCTCTTCTTCCTCTTTCTTTAATGCAGCTTTTTTTCTCTTCTTCTTTTCTTTCATATTTTTCCAGTTCTGATTCAGCAAACTGACGAAGTTCTTGAGATTTATAACCATATTCACGACCAATCTTAACGAAATGGTCTATAGTAAGCATTTTGACTTTTATCTGTAAGTAATTATTGATAATTACTGATTAAAATAGTCAATAGTAGCTTCAGAGTAATTATTATACTTACTCAACTTAGAAATATTCAATATAAGTAATCACAATAGTACTGAACTTAATGTCTAAGTTCAACTAATAGACAATATTTTGTAACAATATTGTATCTAAATAATACTATATCATAAATAGTTATGATATCTGTTAAATATAATGTAATTATATCACACAATTAATTTCAATGTCCAATAATGTTGGGTATAATTCCTAGTAATTATATTGTTCAATGTACTAAGTCACTCTCTTAGTACCAGAAAAGTATATTAAATAATATACAATGGGTCTATTACCTCAAAGGTAGCTATAAGATTATTTATTTTGTCAATATATATATTATATTATTATGCCCTAGGCATCTATGATAAATTGTAGTGCTACTTTCTTGGACTATCACTGCATAATTATGCAATGTCCCATATTAACCTTAATTATCAGAAAAAATTAATTAAATTAAATTACAAGTGTATTATTGCATATGATAGCATATTATTAACGTAATATTAATATATATCATGAGGACAAACAACACAATGATGCAACTAAAGGGTACAAACAATGTCAAGACGCAAACAAGACATTTTCACAATTAAAAATGAATTTATGAACTAAATAAAATAAGCGGAAATGTCACAGACCAAATGAAGGGTCAAGGTTTGACCGGAGGTCAACTGAATATTCAAGGTACACACAAAAAAAAAATGACTGCGAAAAATGATGACGTCACAGGACTCATAACGGACGAAAATTTAACAATCATAAAATAAATGATAGTCAGAAGAGACTGGACGAATAGTAACGAACATGGTACAGAACTCAATAAAATTATTAACTGAGTACGAATAAAATACGCCAGTTATCTACTGAACGGTACAGCTAACACAAATTGTCAAACGGTAGCAAATTTGGACAGGTCGTCCAATGGCAAACCTCAATGGGGCTTCCAAAAGTGCGATCGTTTAACTGCCCTAAGAAACGACCGAAATTAATTCAGGCATCGTGAGAGCCGCAGAATTTAATTTCAGTTCATCCTCCCTACCTCCCACGAATTAACAACACATTAAGACCACAAAAAGTACATTAAACATAGATAAAAACATGCCGATGTAGGCAGAGGACAATGGACTTAGTTAGCACTGTTTGCAATACCAACAGTTAAACACCTAGATTTATCGCTTTACCGTTGCTTCGATCAGTGCTAGCGGTCGTCAACGGCTAGGCTAAAGCCCCTGACTGTCTGCTCCTATAGTCCATATCATGTGTTGGCTTCAAATGGCTTATGTTTCCTTTGGTTAGACTTAGAAACGGCTGGTTTCTTCGACCGATCACCTACACGATTTTCAGTGACGTCACGTTGTTAGGCATATAATGAGTACTGCGTCACGTCAGCCTCGTACTGGTCATGTGATCGAAACTTGATCGTAAACATTTCATTCGAAAGTCATGAAGAAATTTTTTTGTTTTTTTTGTTGTTTTTTCTTTCGTCCCCAGACACCGGACACCACTGTTGCGTGGGTGATTCGCTCTGAACAATGTTCCATGTGTTATGAATAAAACAATTATAAAATTCTGGCCATTGTTTTCTTCCTTGATATGTTAGTTTTAGTGCATCGTGCCTTTGATGGAAGATTAAACGAATGCGGGGGTGGAAGATTCCAAACAATACTTGAACTTTGGAATACGATTGATTTGATAAGTCATTTCATCGAGTCCGTACATTTAATTCACATGTACACATTTCAAATAGGGACAGAACATGAGTCATGCATAAATTAATCAATGGCGTAGACTGCTGGTTATGTGTCAATGTCCGTTATGAGGATACAATGCAGTATTGTCGTCAGAACATCACAGCTATATGCACGAGCAGATAGACATGGCTACCTGCCGACAGTGAGACTGCGAGTCTGAAATATATTCATACGAATTTGACGATTATTCTCATCCTTCTGAGGATTCTAGTTAAGTACTAACCTCCATATATTTCCTTCTCATATCGAGTTCTAGGACTGACCCTGGTCCATCAAAAATACACATAAAATGGCTATATCCTGCCATTAAATTGGAAGGTTAGAAAAACGCAGCTATTCAGCTTGGCGGTCAAGTAACAAAGGGTAGCGTTTCTTAGTTACCGACTGTGTCCTAAACAACGCTATACACGTCATAATCGATCGTGTATGAAGCGTTCAGTAATTGAAACATCTATCGCAATATATTAAATGTCTTAACCTTTACAATTGCACGTCTGGTAACCTTTAGCAGACGGCGTTAATATGTGTAGTGACAAGAAGAGAAAATAAGTGCAGAAAAAGCACAGATCGCCTCAAACCAAGAGAGTAAAAGAAAACCTTAGCGGACTTCAGACGGTGCTTTCTCGTACGGGAGAGTCGCCCAAATATAAGGACACAGCGGCGCGTTTAAAATCACACACACCAAATCCAGAAGCCAGAGTGAGAAACTGGAAGACAGTATCTGCAAGAAAAGTTCTTTTTTTCACGCTGCATGCAGGGCAGATAGACTTCAACCAATACAGCCTCACCGTGCACTTATTAATCCTAAGAGGGTATGTAAGTTTATTAAAGATGTGTGTGACTATTTTCACTTTATTTCAGATTTTGTTTACGATTTGATTGTATCAGACATAATAAAAAGGGAATGACGCTAACCAGAGATAACCTCCACCAGCATTGTGAGGAAGCATAACCATTAATTGGTTAGCCAAATATATCATGGCTAGTTCTTGCCTTGAAACTTACGACATACCAGCAAGTACATAAGTGACTTGGCTTCCACAAGTGGAAGGCAAAGGTTATATCTTACCCATGTAACATAACATGTGATTTATTCATGTATTTTGTTATTTTCTGCACAGTGGACATTATCTGTAACATACTACCATGATTCATTCATTTATATACAAACACTGAATACATGGTCGCCTCATGAACAGCAGTAGTTGGTGAGATTGTTGGAACACCATGGCCACCTATTAACTTTTGTTCCAGGTTTTATGATCGTTCCTGATCAAGTTTATGATCGTTCCTGATCGAGCTCATGTTCGAGTTCGTGATCGAGTTTAAACTAAAGACTTGAAGACCTTTGATTCTGCTAACTGAAGCCCAGGTCAAACAATCTTCAACACCTTAGTCCACCGTAGTTATAGGGCGGGCTGAAGGAAAGTCTTCTTGATCAACAGTGTGTCTCAGGAACCTCGAACAAACACAAGATGAGTTTTTCTGTATCCCATCCAACAAACACTGTGAGCAGTTTCTAAAGCGATGGTCGATGATGATAACAGCTAGGGACTAGATAGCAAGATATACAAAATATACTGTGACAGACTTTTATAATGTCATTGGAAGAATCATCCAAGATTTTTTACTATTATTTATTTTAATTTGTAACTACAAATAATCATACATTTTACCATCTTCCAACACCCATTTCTCATTACAATGGTATATAGATGTACATAATAAATTATGAAATTGTACTCATTTGACTTGGTAAATTTTTAACTGTTAAATTTTGAGTTACTTTTTCTAATTTAATTATATTATCACATAGGGTTACTATAGCGAAAGTGGCACAGTATACTTCTGAAGCCTAAATCTATTGTCCAGCTCAGAGTATTCACAGCCGTAACTCAATGGTGATACCAGTGCACTGGGACTTGATACTTTCTGGAGAGAGATTCTACTTCTTCTCTACCACTATCATCACATCAGAAGATTCTACTTCTTCTCTACCACTATCATCACATCAGAAGATTCTACTTCTTCTCTACCTCTATCATCACACCAGAAGATTCTACTTCTTCTCTACCTCTATCATCACACCAGAAGATTCTACTTCTTCTCTACCACTATCATAACTACTTCTTCTCTACCACTATCATCACATCAGAAGATTCTACTTCTTCTCTACCACTACCATCACACCAGAAGATTCTACTTCTCTACCTCTATCATCACACCAGAAGATTCTACTTCTTCTCTACCTCTATCATCACATCAGAAGATTCTACTTCTTCTCTACCACTATCATCACTACTTCTTCTCTACCACTATCATCACATCAGAAAAACCTTTCGCTACAAGAGCACTAGCCTCTCGCGGCAAAGTTACCGGGTTCCGGGACCAAAACGTTAGCGCCGCGCTCCAGCGTGCCCACCTGTAAATGGGTACCTGAGTCAGTTCTTGAGTCAGAGAAGGCAAAGGTTGCAAGGAAATGAAGACGTCACCCCACCTCTTAAAGCTGGACCTAATATAGTGAAGTCTCCAACACTTCACCCCTACGACAGTATCTGCTGGCGACTACCTTTACACTTTTAATACAAGTGCGAGTATGTAAGATAATTTTGTCACAAAATGCAAGCACAATTATAATTTTTTAAATAAAAGGTGCACAATTGTGGTAAAATCTGCGAGGATAATTACTCATTTCTATGGATTTTAGTCATAAAAACAACAATAAATAAAACCAGCCCGATTGTGTCTGACGGAATTGCTCTCACACGCCCGCCACTGCCTTTTGTGCAGTGCGAAAAGCCTATAGCATATATAATATACAACGCGTTGCAGTTTCGGTTTCGCCCACGTACTACCAATGTTTAAACTTGTAAGATCTGCTGCATACACGGCCGCCTAACCCGATAAAATTAACTAATTGGCGGAAGAGCGCCGCACAATACTATCTGAATTAACGTAATATTTTGTTTTTAACAGGTTAATCAGTAGTAAGTCTTAAAATTTGGTAGGGAAACACGATAAAATACAAATCATAAAACCCAACTTGTTAACCCGCCACGTCTAACACCCGATTTGCCTGCTACACTCTGCCATGCGTATCTACACGCGGCGGCAAACGCCATCGGAGGCAAACACACAGACAGTTTGTCCCCACTCGTTGTAGAATTACTGGCGTCACTAAAACAAGTAGTATTTGAATCACATAGGCTAAGCGGGAGAGGAGAAAGGAGGAAATGGTGGTCTTGTGTAAAATCTTATTTGACGAACGAACAGTGACAAAAATGAAAATCTTTATTAATAGGAAACTGAACATAAAACTTATATGATAAGATAGCTGAGACTCCCCTAAGCAAGAATATGTTTTAAATACTATGATAGCCCCAGTATTAGTGAAGTTATGAAGGAAAAAATAAAATGTCCAAGACGGTAGACCAGACAGATAGTCAACCCTACTTGAATTTTTCATAACGTTAAGGGACGATCGCGTAGAAAGAGGCATTGAGGTGAATATTCAAATTCGCTTGAGTACAGAGGGTATAGGGTGAGAAGGGGGGGCGATAGGAAATTGGTTATCAACGAAACGTTTTTTGTTGTATGGCAACTAACATAGGCTAGCCAATTAAATAGCAGACGCGGTGTAGTTTGGAATTGTTTTTTGTTTTTCAAAAACTGCATTTTGAAATCTGGTAGTCGCCAGCTTCTGATTGGCTAGTGGTACCCAATATTAGCAAGGGGTTTTCCTTATTCAATTGCCAGTTGTCTAAAATAAATTACATTAAACATTTTGCTGAGATTCAGCTGTGGTAAATTTAAAGTAAAATAAATATTTCCCAGCCTGAGACCAGTGCAGAGTGAAACTGCGGCCATTGCTTTGCAAGTCAGCATCATTTGTTTATATTTCTTGAAATTGTGGTAAGGACGATGTATGAATTGTTATGTTTAATTCCACAGCAAACAAAATTGGGTATTGATATTGAGGGAAAATGAAGAACATGTCGGTAGTAGACATTGTTGCGTCCTCATCTTAAAATGTATCTAATTGATGTATGTTGTCATGATTATGCTGTTATATTATTAAAGTATTATAGTAGTAAGCCTCTGTGTTCTATGAACACTATTTACATGCCTGAAGCATTTATAATATAAAAAGAAAAGAGAAAATCATACCAACGGAAATGTGGTTACCCCACATTATTGTATTGAGGAAAAAAGATGTAAAGGTACAGTGGCGTATCTGCCATAGGGACCTGAGGTGTGGTCACAGCACGGAGGGAGTCAAACAAAGTTAGGGGCTTGTGCACATGTACGGCACGCAAGGCTGACCCCATATCCTGGTAGGAAAATATTAAATAATCTCAGTGAGTAGATGTAAAGCCAGGGTATCCTTTTGTTCCAGCGTTTTATTCCCTGTTACCGACTGGTGGCAGGAAGCCAGCTGAAAGTGAATACAGCCCTCAAGCCTCCATCCAGTCATTTCTACTATTATAAGAACACGGAGGAGCTTGAACGAGTGAAAGAGTCTGCATCTTCAGGAGAGAATTTCCTTATAAATAACCCCAGGTGATGTGCCATACATCTGGGTACATCTGACACTTTTGTAAAAAAAGTAACATTCACTGAGTTTCCCAATGATATTCAGGAATTTCAAGGGGTATGATGACACAACAGCCCCTCATACACAGTGACTCTCCCTTTATAGGATTACAGTAGTAGCTGTGAACTGTTCTTCAGTGAAAAATATATCTTGATTTTATTTGTGTGGACAGAAAGTCCAGTTGTTTTATTACCCTCTTTTCTGTAAACTATCTTGTCCTTATTTTCAAGACCTGTCCAAAAGATATAACTGGACAGGCAGATTAAATTGTATACATGCAGTTCAAAAGAAAACTTAACACCTGTTTTATTAACTTTCTCATAAAAAAGTAAAGTGTTTGTGTGTTGTGTACTATCATCTCATTTCTCCCCTAGACAATAGGTACATCATACACCCTACACTAGAGCCAACAGAGAGACCGTGTGAGATCTAGGGAGGTAGCGTTAGGTTCCCTGTACACAATTCATCATCATCATTTATAGAATCAGGGACCTACATTTGCTTGACCTCGCACGGTTACTGCATGCACTTATTTCACTCTTTGTTAGGATACCATCATAACCTCCCCAGCAAATCATCTTATGTGCTACATAATTGGTAGGCTTGTCCGGGATTGAACTTTCTACATAAATTGGGGACAGTCTAATTTTCCCAGGAAATCCCCATATAATATATTTGCCCAAGATTTTGGGAAGTGAAGAAAGTGTCAGAAACCCAGATTTAATTAAATAAATTTATAATTAGTTATATTTAGAAACTTTGTTAGTACATTTTTCAGGATGGCAGATCTGGCCAAGTTTCGCTCTGCGGCTGTGCAAGCGGCGAGAGATATGAATATGGATGGACAAATTTTGGTTGATTATGTCACCTCAGAATGTGACAAATTTATTACTAGGGAAGAACATAGGTTAGCTGAGGAAAGGAGAGTGCAGTTAGAAGATGCTAGGGAGACTAAGAAATTAGAGGCTGATCGAGAGGCTGAGATAAAGAGGCTGCAGTTGGAGGAGAAGAAACTTGAGGCTGAGAAGGAGGCAAAGAAACTTGAACTCGAGGCTGAGAAGGAGGAAAAACGTCTACACAGGGAGGCGGAACGAGAGAAAGAAGAAAGAAGATTGGAGGCGGAAAAGGAAGATAAACGGTTACAGAGGGAACATGAGTTACGCCTAAGGGAGTTAGAGCTACAAGGCCATGCTCCAGAAAATGGAACTAGCCCTTCCACTTCCGACTCCGCTGCAAGCCAGGCTGCCTCCTCATCAGCCATGGGGTTCCACTTAGATTATTTTATAGAAAAAGATGATGATATTGAGTCGTATCTAAGCAGATACGAAATATTAGCCACTACTTATGGGTTGGAAAGAGAAAAATGGGGAGTAAAGTTGTCTCAAGGACTTCGCGGTACAGCTTACGAAGTTTTTTCTAAAATGAGTAGGGGTGACCGGGAGAACTAGGACATGTTGAAAGCAAGCTCTTCTGTTAAGATACGAAAAGAACGGAGAATTTTATAGAAAGAAATTTAGGAATGCCAGGCTACTGTCGGGTGAGACCTATCACCAGTTCTCCGCCCGGTTGGAAACGTATATGGAGAAATGGGCTTCTTTGGGGAAACCCAAGATCTCAAAGAGATGATACTCATTGAGCAGATGAGAGAGTCCATGGCTCCAGACATGAGAAAGTTTCTCATGGAACAGGGTGCGGAGAGACTGGAGGAAATAATAAATGTCGCTGAAAGGTATCATGCAGCCCAGGCAGAGGTAGCTGGTATTAAAAAGAAACCAGTAGATCAGTTTAAGGCTCCTCAAACCCATAATAAATTTGATAACAGAGGTAAGCAGAACTTCGATAGGCCTCGAAATGATTATAAAAATAAAACCGCACAATTCAAGGACAGAAGGAATGAGGAAAGAAAACCTCATCATCAAAGTAGATGGTATTGTACTTATTGTAAGAAGGAGGGACATGACATTAAGTATTGTAAAAGTAAACCTGCTGGATTTGCTGCTATGAAAAGGGGAAAACAGGAGGGAAAGGACAAACCTGCTGAACAGCAGGAACCTTATCACCCCCAGTTTGCGAGGATGTTGTATGCAATGATGTCACCATAAGGTGCCTCTATGATACAGGTTTGGATTTTGAGGCTGTGGTGAGCTCGCACTTGGTGAACCCAGATCAGTATACCACAGAAACAGTGGAGATACAAGGGGCGACCAAGGACCTACCCCTCATGAAACTTCCCATTGCCAGGATACAAGTGAAGACTCGCTATGTGGAAGGGATAATCAGAGCAGCAGTGATAGACGCACCCATCTACCCTCTGATATTGGGGTGTCGTTATGTCTACTTGGGAAATCCAACGAGACCTGTGGTCTTGGCAGCAGTCCAGACCCGATCACATCACAATCCAGAAAGGAAGAAGATGAACCTATAAATACTCATCCCGAAGAGATGAGAAAGGCACAGGCTGAAGATAAGTCACTGAAGCTGTGCTATAAGAAACTCCCAAAGAGCCATACTCCTCCAAATAAAGGAGAATTCTATATGAAGAATAAATTGCTATACAGGAGGCCGGCACTGGTGCAGCTGGTCATGGTCAGCTGGTCCTTCCTAAATCATATAGAGAAAAAGTGATGGAGTTAGGTCATGCTATCCCCTTCAGTGGTCACATGGGGATTAGTGCAACAGGACAGCGTATAGCTTGTCATTATTTCTGGCCAGGGATAACGGGAAGACATAAAGAGATACGTACACTCCTGCCCCGAATGCCAGAGAGTAGCTCCAAAGCATTGGACTGCTCCCGCAACTCTGGGGAAATGCCCATAGTGGGAACCCCTTTTGAGAGAGTTGCTGTGGATATTGTGGGACCTCTCACTCGGACCAAGAGGAGGAACAGTTACATCCTTACTCTGGTAGACACTTGTTCTATGTGGGGAGAGGCGGTAGCCCTGTCATCAATCGATTCGAAACATGTGGCAGAGGCATTACTTACGATATTCACAAGGTTAGGTTTCCCGCATCAAATCTTGACAGATAATGGCTCTCAGTTCAAGGGGAAACTAACTGAAGAGGTGTTCAGGTTGTTTCAAGCCAAGCACTTTCACTGTAGCCCGTACCATCCCCAAGGGAACGGCCAGGTAGAGAGGTTCAATGGGACTCTCATTTCTATCCTGAGAAAGCTGGCACATGAGAAACCTGAACGTGGGACCACTACTTGCCCGCCGCCTGTTTGCGTACCGGGAAGTACCACATAATTCCACCGGAATGGCCCCCGCAACACTGTTATTTGGTAGGCCAATAAAAGGTCCGTTAGAAGCTTTGTTAAGGACCTGGACTGATGAGAAGGCAGAGGAGACTGTTACCTCATCTTATCAATACGTGAACGAACTGACTAATCGTTTACAAACCGGTTGGAAACTGGCAAATGAAAATTTGAGACAAGCCAGGAAAAAGCATGCTGCTTATTATAATCGAAAAGCGAAGGATAGGGAACTTGCTGTGGGGGAGAAGGTACTTCTTCTTCTATTGCCCAGCAGCAATAATAAACTTCAGATCGGATGGCAAGGACCATACACAGTTTTGGAAAAGGTATCCAGAACCAATTATAAGATAGACAAAAAGGGAAAGGAAAAAGTCTATCATGTGAACCTGTTGAAGAAATATCTAGACAGACAAATCCAGGAAGGGACACACTTATTGGCCTTGTCTATTGCAACCGAAATGAAAAATGACCCTCTCTCCTCATTTGAATATCCACTGAAAACCAGTGAAACGTTTGAGCAGGTGAAAATCAGCAATCACTTGACAAAAGGGCAGAAGGAGAAGGTTCGACAGATCCTTGAGAAACATACAGATGTGTTGACAGATAAAACGGGAAAAACCCATTTGTTGGAATATGATATGAAACTACTAGACCCAACACCTATCTGTATGAGGCCCTATTCTATTCCATTCGCTAAGGAGAAAGCTTTAAAAGAGGAGATAGATTATTTGTTACAAGAAGGGATTATTTCTCATAGTGAGTCTCCTTATAGTTCCTGCGTGGTTCTGTTGCGGAAACCATCAGGAGAACATAGACTGTGTATAGATTACAGGAAACTGAATGCTGTCACAGAAGGTCAGGTGGATCCATTACCTGATACTACTCAACTATTTGCCAGACTGAACAAGGCAAAATATTTTTCTAAGGTGGATCTTAGCAAGGGCTATTACCAAATTCCAGTAAAGCCTGAGGTTCGACCTTATTTAGCATTTAGCACCTCGGAAGGTCATTATGAGTTCAACATGTTGCCGTTTGGGTTGAAAAATGCTCCGAGTGTGTTTTCAAGGATGATGCGAAAACTGCTGGATCCCCTGAAAAATCCATGTATTTCGAATTTTATGGACGATATCCTCATTGCTACGGAAACATTTGAGGAACACGTTACCTCTTTGAATATGCTGTTAGATAGACTCAGAGAGGCTAACTTAACCGCCAGGCCAACAAAATGTTGTATAGGTTGTAAAGAGTTGGAATTCTTGGGACATACTGTGCATCAGGGTAGCATGACCCCTGATCCCAAGAATCTGGAAAAATTGAAAAAAGCTCCTCGACCCCAAACCAAGAAAGACGTGCGATCTTTCGTGTCGTTGTGTGGTTTTTACCAAAAGTACATTAAAAATTTTAACTCAATATGTGCTCCGCTGACAGATTTAACTCGTAAAGGTCAACCTGATAAAATAATTTGGTCTGCTCAGTGCGAATTAGTTTACCAAGAGTTGAAGGAAAAACTTACAAGCAGGCCAGTATTGCAATTGCCTGACTTAACTCAAGAATTTATTGTGAGAAGTGACGCAAGCAATGTGGGCCTAGGTGCTACCTTGTTGCAAAGGTCTTCCTCACCAGATGGGGAATTGAAACCAGTCGCTTATGCTAGCCGCAAGTTGAACAAGGCGGAAAAAAATTATTCAACAAGTGAAAAGGAATGTCTCGCTTTGATATGGTCTATAAAGAAATTTCAGATTTATTTATATGGCAGGACATTTGTGGTCCAAACGGATCATTCACCTCTTGTGTTCCTGTCACAAGCGAAGCATGAAAATTCCAGATTATTGAGATGGTCTTTATTACTGCAGCCATACTCATTCCGGATAGATTATATCCCGGGTCCGACGAATGTGGGTGCCGACTTTTTAAGCAGACATCCATGTGATGAAAATCAGAGAAACGCATAAGACTTCATTGAGCTAAGTTATCTCGCAGATAATAACCTGCATAGTGATGCATGTTTAAGAGGGGAGGTGTGTGGTAAAATCTGCGAGGATATTACTCATTTCTATGGATTTTAGTCATAAAAACAACAATAAATAAAACCAGCCCGATTGTGTCTGACGGAATTGCTCTCACACGCCCGCCACTGCCTTTTGTGCAGTGCGAAAAGCCTATAGCATATATAATATACAACGCGTTGCAGTTTCGGTTTCGCCCACGTACTACCAATGTTTAAACTTGTAAGATCTGCTGCATACACGGCGCCGCCTAACCGATAAAATTAACTAATTGGCGGAAGAGCGCCGCACAATACTATCTGAATTAACGTAATATTTTGTTTTTAAACAGGTTAAGAAGTAGGAAGTCTTAAAATTTGGTAGTGAAACACGATAAAATACAAATCATAAAACCCAACTTGTTAACCCGCCACGTCTAACCCCTATTTGCCTGCTACACTCTGCCATGCGTATCTACACGCGGCGGCAAACGCCATCGGAGGCAAACACACAGACAGTTTGTCCCCACTCGTTGTAGAATTACTGGCGTCACTAAAACAAGTAGTATTTGAATCACATAGGCTAAGCGGGAGAGAGGAGAAAGGAGGAAATGGTGGTCTTGTGTAAAATTCTTATTTGACGAACGAACAGTGACAAAAATGAAAATCTTTTATTATAGGAAACTGAACATAAAACTTATATGATAAGATAGCTGAGACTCCCCTAAGCAAGAATATGTTTTAAAAAATACTAGTTTGTTGGTTGTATGATAGCCTCCCAAGTATTAGTGCAGTTATGAAGGAAAAATAAAATGTCCAAGACGGTAGACCAGACAGATAGTCAACCCTACTTGATTTTTTCATAACGTTAAGGGACGATCGCGTAGAAAGAGGCATTGAGGTGAATATTCAAATTCGCTTGAGTACAGAGGGTATAGGGTGAGAAGGGGGGGCGATAGGAAATTGGTTATCAACGAAACGTTTTTGTTGTATGGCATCTAACATAGGCTAGCCAATTAAATAGCAGACGCGGTGTATGTTTTGGAATTGTTTTTTGTTTTTCAAAACATCGCATTTTGAAATCTGTAGTCGCCAGCTTCTGATTGGCTAGTGGTACCCAATATTAGCAAGGGGGGGTTTTCCTTATTCAATTGCCAGTTGTCCCTAAAATAAATTACATTAAACATTTTGCTGAGATTCAGCTGTGGTAAATTTAAAGTAAAATAAATATTTCCCAGCCTGAGACCAGTGCAGAGTGAAACTGCGGCCATTGCTTTGCAAGTCAGCATCATTTGTTTATATTTCTTGAAATTGTGGTAAGGACGATTTATGAATTATTCTGTTTAATTCCACAGCAAACAAAATTGGGTATTGATATTGAGGAAAATGAAGAACATGTCGGTAGTAGTCATTGTTGAGTCCTCATCTTAAGATGTATCTAATTGATGTATGTTGTCATGATTATGCTGTTTTATATTATTAAAGTATTATAGTAGTAAGCCTCTGTGTTCTATGAACACTATTTACATGCCTGAAGCATTATAATATAAAAAGAAAAGAGAAAATCATATTACCAACGGAAATGTGGTTACCCCACATTATTGTATTGAGGAAAAAAAGATGTAAAGGTACAGTTGCGTATCTGCCATAGGGACCTGAGGTGTGGTCACAGCACGGAGGGAGTCCAGAAACAAAGTTAGGGGCTTGTGCACATGTACGGCACGCAAGGCTGACCCCATATCCTGGTAGGAAAATCAAAATATTAAAATAATCTCAGTGAGTAGATGTAAAGCCAGGGTATCCTTTTGTTCCAGCGTTTTATTCCCTGTTACCGACTGGTGGCAGGAAGCCAGCTGAAAGTGAATATAGCCCTCAAGCCTCCATCCAGTCATTTCTACTATTATAAGAAAACACGGAGGAGCTTGAACGAGTGAAAGAGTCTGCCTCTTCAGGAGAGAATTTCCTTATAAATAACCCCAGGTGATGTGCCATAACATCTTGGGTACATCTGACACTTTTGTAAAAAAGTAACATTCACTGAGTTTCCCAATGATATTCAGGAATTTCAAGGGTATGATGCTACACAACAGCCCCTCATACACAGTGACTCTCCCTTTATAGGATTACAGTAGTAGCTGTGAACTGTTCTTCAGTGAAAAATATATCTTGATTTTATTTGTGTGGACAGAAAGTCCAGTTGTTTTATTACCCTCTTTTCTGTAAACTATCTTGTCCTTATTTTCAAGACCTGTCCAAAAAATAAAACTGAACAGGCAGATTAAATTGTATACATGCAGTTCAAAAGAAAACTTAACACCTGTTTTATTAACTTTCTCATAAAAAAGTAAAGTGTTTGTGTGTTGTGTACTATCATCTCATTTCTCCCCTAGACAATAGGTACATCATACACCCTACACTAGAGCCAACAGAGAGACCGTGTGAGATCTAGGGAGGTAGCGTTAGGTTCCCTGTACACAATTCATCATCATCATTTATAGAATCAGGGACCTACATTTGCTTGACCTCGCACGGTTACTGCATGCACTTATTTCACTCTTTGTTAGGATACCATCATAACCTCCCCAGCAAATCATCTTATTTGCTACAACAATCTATATAAATAAAAGGCAAAGTATGTTTCTATGTTCTTAATACAAGTCCGCGTGCCTTATTATTTCTTGATGAATTTTGGCAGAGTCTCTTTAGATACCGCCGGATAACGCCATGCAGTTATTTTATAATTTAATATTGTAATTATGACATTATGAGTAATTACAGTTTTTCGTAAGAAATGTAAAGAAGCCATTTATTTCTCAGGGGCCATAATCAAATAAATACATACCCAATAAATATCAGGGGACGTAACACAAATGTTAAAACTATTATTTTATGTTTGTTATTAATGACCATAAGTTTGCATATTTTACAAGATAATTAAAAATGTTTAACTAAACATTTTTACTTTAATAGGAAATAGAAGAAAAAAACAGTTTTCTGCAACACTTCCTTTTTTAAACTATGTAATTTTAATGGCACTCGTTTGGCCAAGCGGTTTCGAATTCGATCACAGCTGTATCGATACATATATTAATACCAACGGATGTTCTGTGACGATCAGCATCCACTGTACGTGTTTAATCTTAATGAAAATTAACAAAACATGGTTTAAAGTATTATTTTTTTTACGCATTTTAAAAATGTGTGGTTAAACGAATTTAAATTGTCCACTGTGCGTGTTTAATCTGAATGAAAATCTAACATGGTTTAGAGTATTTTTTACAGCATTTTTAAAATGCGTGGTTAAACGAATTTCAATTGTAAAACAACTCTACACTTCTTTATTTTACATAGCAATTTAAATTATTTAAACATACACTAATGCTTTATGCGAAAATAAAATTAAAAATTACTATGATAAAGTATTTAATTTATTATTACTGTTTATATCACATTTAATTACATTTTAGCAAGCAGTTTCTTACAAATATTACTTAGTTTTTCGAAGACTAAGCACTTCATAACTGAAACCGACTGCAATATCTTTTGTAAAAGGTAAGCATCTTTATCACATTGCTGGACCGAAGGGACTTCTATAATTGTACATGTGCCAATCTCAAACGGGGTGCGCCTCGCCAAAATAGCGTAACGTTTAAGTTTTATTTTATTTTTAATTTTTGGTCCTTAAAAAAATAAACTAGCTCAGAGCTAAACAATACACCAAAACGAAAGATCTTTTTTTTATTTAGACATGTGTCCTAATATAACAGGTGTTATCCGTATGTCTCGGTTGAATGGGTCGTGTCTCACCGAAATGAGAAACTTCTCTTCAAAATACAATCACTATGTCTTTTATATTTGAAGTATGTATGACAGAAAATAATAGTCATCTTTTTGTTTACAAGCAATTATGTATATATGTTTGAAAAGAACGTGCTACGAAAAACAGTAGTAAGAACGTTAAAAAAAGGATGAGTTAGATTATTCTTTCTTGGTGAAAGGGAAAATGTGTCCTATTAATGTGCTTCTTGCTAAAACTCGGGAGCAGAATAAAATTCATTTTGCGATTCTATCATAAGAGATAAGAGTATTTTGGTAAAACTCGGAAGCAAAGTGAAATCACTCTTCTGGTGGAACCATAAGGAATAACAGTATTTTGTGCGGCTTGCATGTGCAATTATTGTAACCAAGGCACGAGGATAGTCACTTAAAGCGGTAGTCATGAACTTAAACGAAAATTCATTTTCACTCGAATATCAAAATATTATAGTTTGATTTTGACATTTCATAAGTTTCCTAAACAGTTACTAAAAAGGCAATGTGCAATTACTATCAACAGGGCACGAGGGTAGTCACTTAAAGCAGTAGTCGTTAATTTAAACGAAAATTCATTTTCACTCGAATATTAAAATATTATAGTTTGATTGTTTGATTTTTACATTTCCTAAGTTTCCTAAACGGTTACTAGGAAACAACCGGGCAAAGCCTTTTTTTTTTATTTTTAAAAACCTTTATTCGGTCATGATTACAACATCAATGTTATTTACAAGAGATAAAATTTGTACAAATTCTAAATAATATGAGATATATGGTCTGAGCTACTCTCCCCTCCTCCCTCCCCCCTCCCCTCCCCCCTCTAATCCCCAAGTAAGTAATAGCAACAAGCAAACAATGTTATAACAAATCAAAAACAAAAAGACACAGAAAATATTACATAACAAAGCCTTATCAAATCCAAAGGTCCCAACCATATCTGAAGTCAAGCTAACCCCAACAACTATCTCGTCATCTGATGGGTAACGTGTTAAGTACTGCTCTGTTTAAATTAAACTACCAATCAGTAACAATCAAAGTGTAAAATTATTTGGATGATGAAACAGAATGTAAATGAGGCCATGAAGTTCTATTTACATCGACACCCGACCATGAGATGAATGATTGAGACATATGTGATAAAAAAAGGTTGATTATTATTTAGTTTTTTTGATAAGAGCCCGGGGGGCATTTTACAAACTGATGTACTTAGACGATATCTTAGATGTAAGTAGAGTTTACAAAAAATTTGATAGTCTTAAATTGCAATGTAGTAAGTTGCCAGCGGGTATAGACCCGGGCTTGGCTTTTGGTAATTTCCCTATGTGTTACTTACTTACTTAGTCGTTCCCTTCTTCCGTGAGTGTAGAGGTTTGGTAGAGAGAGCGCCAGAGACCATTCTATCAGCTGTCTTCTTCCTGGCCTGGTTCCATTCTAGTCCTCGGATCCTTCAAAGATTGTCTAATGAATATTTACAGAAGAAGTATTTGTATCCAAAGCTACATGCTTTGTATCTAGTTACATTATATAAACAACAAAGTATTTAAAACTAAGTGTATAAACACTAAGGAATTTTAAAGTTGCTCTGTTATGTCTTGCGTCATGTGTTCATATATTTGTGCAAATATTGCACTGTCATAATGTCCATTGTCGTATACAGCTCTGTTCCTACATGTCCATACAAGATATCTGAAGTCAGCTAACAAAGTCAGTAGCTTAAGTTCTGTCCGTCTCGTCATCTGTGGTAACGTGTTAAGCATGACTGCTCTGTATAAATTAAGTGTTTGTTGTGAGTTTGAGGCAATTTTTTTCTTAACTTGTTTAATGTAGGGACCACTCTTTTACATGTGTAAAACAAGTGGTCTTCTGTCTCTATGATGTTGTCACTACACAGTTTACATTTTGGTGCTTGAAAATTGGTTGTTATGATGGCAATCTCCCAATCCTTTGGTATGGTCTTGTTGCACCATGCGCCTGTAGGACCTTTCTGTTTAACCATTTCTGGTGATTTGTAATGCAATTGGTGTTAAACTGTGTAGTAGTCTGTAAGTGCACTTCTTTTGCTTGTGGTTTTGATGTCTATTGCAAGTAATGTTTCCATGCCATTTTCTTCTCTCTTAATGTCCACCAAGGTGGTCCTCTTTCTTATAAAACTCTGCTTCTGTGTAATCGGTTATAAAGAGGTTGTACCCTCTTCGTGTGTTTAGAGGTGTTTCCTTTGCTGCAACTAGCAAGTTCCTAGGCTGAGCAAAGTTTTGTATATAAGTTTTAGTGTCTTGTTTTATTCGGAATCTGAATGATATTCTAGTCCCTTCTAAATTTCGTAGAAATATTGTGTAAAAAGGTGGTGGTGTACCAAAAAAATGGGGTTGATTATTATTTAGTTTACAAAAATTTGATAGTCTTAACTCAATGTAGTAATGTGCCAGCGGGTATAGACCCGGGCTTTTTGTAATTTCCCCTATGTATTTAATTCTTAAGGCTTTAATTTTAGTGTTGATGTCCTGTAAGGCTATCCCCCCTTTATTTTTAGGTTGCATTAGAGTGACATCTTTAATACTATGCCGAGTATTCCTAAAAATAAAGACCCTAATTAGTTTATTTATTTCTGTTATAATCTTTTTAGGTATCATTTGTATGTGTGCTGTGTAAATTATTTTTGGCATAATAAAACAATTTACTATTACACTTCTTCCGAAAATGGTGGCCGTTTTGTATTTATAAAGTTCTAGCATCTTTTGAATTTTCTCTAACAATTTTGTCCATGTTTCTTTATTGGGGTCTTGAGGATTAAAAGAGAAGTTAATTCCATAAATTTTATTTTTATTCACTACCGTTAATTGAAAAGGGAAATCTGATCTATTGCCCCATCTACCAATTCCCATTATACTAGACTTTTGAATGTTTAGTTTGGATTCGCTAGCGTATCCAAACTCTTTGAAAACCTCTAATATATTTTTTATAGAATCCTTTGTTGCTGGAAAGAATATAGTATCATCGGCGTAGGCCAACAGTTTCTTTTCCCCTATACCGGGGACGAAAGTTCCCGTGATATTTGTATCTTGTCTTATTCTTTCCAAAACAAGTTCTAATGTTATTACATATAACAAGGGCGACAGAGGGCACCCTTGCCTAACACTTCTCGTTAATTTGAATGCTTTGGATAAACTATGATTAATCAATATTTTACTTTCAGGTTTTTTATATAGGATTTTTATCCATGATCTAAAGTATTTCCCTATATTATTAGCTTTAAGACTTTTATGTAGGAAGGCATTTGATACTCTATCAAATGCCTTTTCCTGGTCTAAAGATAATATGGCACTCTGGCACTGCCTATCATGTGTGTATGTAATCAGGTCTCTAATGAAATGTGTGTGTCTACAAATATTCCTACCTTGAACACTACACTGCTGATCTTCGTGAATTATTTTGTGCATGTGTGGCTTAAGCTTCAGAGTTAGTGCCTTGGCTAGAATTTTATAATCAACATTTAAAAGAGAAATGGGCCGAAAATTCTTAATTGAGTTTTTATCATTACTATCCTTGGGGATCACGGTAATATATGACAGATTTAAACTTTCCGGGAGTTCCCCTTTTAAAAAAGCTTCTTCAAATGTTTTGATTAGGATGGGGCCTAAACATGGGAAGAAAAACCTGTAAAATTCTGCTGTTAGCCCATCTGGCCCGGGTGCTTTTTCTTTTTGAAAAGTGCTAAGGGCCCCTTGCAAATTGTCTAAAGTTAAGGGTTTGTCTAGCCTTTCACTTTCCTCATCACTTAGACACTTTGTGTATTGTAGAAATTTGTCTTGTATGTTTGC
The DNA here is from genome assembly GCA_024509875.1 of Oreohelix idahoensis. NCBI lineage: Eukaryota > Metazoa > Mollusca > Gastropoda > Stylommatophora > Oreohelicidae > Oreohelix > Oreohelix idahoensis. The sequence continues at coordinate 810,568 of JAMPIV010009611.1, forward strand.
GTCACTTTCTTCTTTAGTATATAGCTGCTTGTAGTATTCGAAGAAAGCGTGACTGATGTTGGTATTGTCTGTGTGCTGTTTTCCTTTCATGTCAATTATTTCATGAATCTGTCTACTGCGCTGAATGTTTTGCTCTACTGCTAAATATTGCCTACTAGGGATTTCCTGCGTTATAGTGTGTAATTTTGTCCTAAGTAATGCTCCCTGATAGGTATACTGTCTATATTGATCTAACTGCTGTTCTAAGGTGTGTATGTGAGGGTTCGTGTTGTCTAAACTCTTAGTTAAACTAATTGCTTCTTCTAAAATCCCCTCTTCTTTCTTAAACTTCCTATGTATAAGTGTAGCCAAAATCTGTGTCCTATCTCTTATTGTATTTTTTAACATGTCCCAATATTGTGCGATGTTATTATTGGGAATGTCTTGTGCGTAACCTTGTATCAACTTTGTTATTTGCTCTGTGTAGTAAGTGTTTTTAAGTAGATTATTGTTAAATTTCCAATGCGGGGATCTCTTTACTTGTTTGTGCATGTGTCCCGTACTTAAAGATGTATAAACTGCTTGATGATCTGTGAATTTAAAAGTGTTTTTTATATGGTATATTTTGTGTATATTAGTCCCCTTGTAATGTTCCGTTAATATGTCATGTAATCCGTCATAAAACTTAGATCTGTAGATTTTCGTCGCTGGGGCATATATGTTGATAAGTGTGTGTGTGTGTCTTGTCGGTTGTGTTAGTTTTGTATTTGAATTATGACGGTTCTGCCATCATTGTCAGATCTATGATGCACTGCATCCCAATCTTCATTAATTTGAAGGATGGCAACACCAGTATGGCAGGTGCCCCGGGCGAACCAACCATGCTTCAGTCCTAATCTAGTTGTTATTAGACCCGCGTGATAGTTTGTAGTGACACCGGTTTGCTGTAAAAGCAAAAAATCGGGTTTCTCTTTTTTAATCAGTTTAATTACATGGTCTAGCTTTTTTCTCAAACCATTGATATTGAGAGATATTATCACTAGACTGCATGACGGAGTGGTAAGCAGAGGTTGGCCACTCGTTGTACACTGTCTACCTGGCAAAGTGGCAGAGTCGTCACCTGCCATATCTAAACTATTTGACGTAGTGGGGACTGAGTGCAGACCACTACTCTTATTTAAAATATCTGACGAAGTAGGGACTATGAGCGGACTACCCGTCATAAGTGAACTTAAAGTGCTAGCTGGTAACTTCTTGTGTGCTATACTGGTTACACATGGCAAAATGGTAGGCTGGCCACTTGTACATGACCTACCCGGCAAAGCAGTGACTGTGAGCTGACTGCCTGTCCTGCAAAGCCGGGTCCTTACAGCTGGTAAAGAATACATTAGAAAGCCTTATGGCCGTAAAGAAATTATATCAATTGAACTCTTTTATTTATAAAACTGGGTATTTCAGAACTGGATGTACCAGAGTGACAACAATCATTGGCCTGTGTGATTAATTCTCAGTTTCTTTTCTCCATTTTTTTCGTGTCTTTGTACCTGGCGAAGTAACTTGTGCCATTCTCTTTCTTCTTTCTCCTAGAACAACTTGCTTTATCTATCTTTGGTTAACATTGGCATTATAATATTTACAGGCATAGAAACCATTCATCCTCATTATCAGACTGGCTCTAAAGTCAATCCCAACAAGGCCTGCGTGATATGTGTAGCGAAATCTGTGAAATAATAGCTAAATTCAGTAAGATTTTAATCCTATGATAATAAATAAACCCGACCGTAAGTGTCTGCTTAAAGTCGTCTCTACGCCAGTATAGCGCTGCCTTTTGTGCAGAGGAAATGCTTATAAAACGATCCCGCCGTAAAATCTAACCCGCTTTCTTAGTTTCGGTTTTGAGACTTACAATTAACGATCTGCCAGAACTGTGACACCAACCTACCGTCTGAATTAA
>JAMPIV010009611.1:817500-823588 GCA_024509875.1 Oreohelix idahoensis
ATCAATGTCAGGTTAGACATTAACAATAACCTGAGATTTCGCCTCGAGTATTAGCGGGCGTAAAAAAAAAAAAAAAAAAAAAAAATTTCAAGTATGAGAGAATCTATCTTCAATTTGTATAATTTACATAACCGACTCTGTTGTTTTTTTTTTCTTGTAATATTTAATTTGGGTTGTATCGTTTTTTTAGTAATTAAAATCTACACCCTGGGGCCACAGCCATAATTAATAAACACTATTGGGTCGGGATATTTTAAAGTTGGCTGGGCACCAAATCTCTTATCCAACTATTTGTACTATACATATTCCTTTCTAGGATTTCGGATAAAGAATTTATCGCCTAGAGAATATTCTGTTTAGTGTCACCAGAATTCTCTTTGTTAAGAAAGGTTTTCTAGTGGACTAATTCCCGAGGAGAGACAGTGTATTCAACCTGCAGTCTGGAAGATTTTCATTTAGATATTATCTTTTATTCTCCCATCAAGTCTGCCACCTTCTCCTTCAAAAACCACTCCACGACAATTGGGACGCTCGTGTCCGGGATTTACTTTTTCATATTTAGACACTTGTCTGAGATATGAAAACTCTTATCTTTCCTAGACCACTACTGCTGTAGGTACTTGTCACTTATTAGTGTCCAGGTCTAGGATTAGGTTAAAGAGGGGACATTTAAATTACCCTAGACTAAAATACATATACATTTTTACAAGAAAAACAGATTTTAAGTTATGTGATGAAAACTATTCTTGGTGATACTGCTGGTTATTAGTCACATATTGTTAACTAATATTTAAGTTATGTTTTATGTATGCTGGTTTTAAATAACATAGGTTGTTAAAATACTTTAGTTTAGTTACGGCTATAGAAAGTATTTAGGCCTGTATTTATTTGATAGTGAGTTAGAGATCTCATACTCGCTCAGCAAAACCACTGCTGTTCAAATGGATGAGATAGAAGGACTGAAGTAATGGACAGCGCAATCGTATGAGATTGGAAAATTATGTGGTTTCTCAGGAAGTTTGGTGGAAAATAATGTCTCGGAACAGGAAGAATGTTTCATGAGCATAATGGGGCAACAGAAGGAATGGAGAGCAAAATGCAAGGAAGAGAATGTGGAACATGAGAGACAAAGACAAGAAAAATCCCTCCAGTGTAAGGAAGAACTGGAAGAAATGGAAACTCAGTTGCTACCTACAAAAATGGAATCCAGGGATAAACTTGAATCTTGGAATACTCATCATGCTACCCCTTTGCCAGTTGCATCACCATCTTCAGCGGTAAATATAACTGCACCACATGAAGCCAAGTCTATGTCTCAGAATTCAGGCTCAGACAGAGCAGAGGTACAGAATATAAACACAGACATCTAGACCATCCTGAAAACAAGATTAACACATTAACTACCGCGAGCCGGTGGGACCGGCTTTTGAAATCCTATCATTTGGACCGCTCAGAGCGTCGATCTAATTTTAGTAATAAAACGAATGAAAAATGTACTGAAACACTTTCTGATCTGGTTCGAGATTTTAAGTTGCCACCGGAAAACAAATCCCCAAAGCATGGTTATTGTAGAACATTGGAAAATTGATATTATGTTTATATTTTTCAGCGTTTTGGTTAGTTACCAAATCGTGTAAAACTGTTTACCGTTGCAACTAGTGATAGGACCACAAAAACTGCTTGTACATCTCGTCTAACGGCTGAATAGGCTACAAACGTGTTTCAACAATTGACTGTTAAATCTAGCGACGAGGACAGGAGTGAAAACGGTGTGCAAATTGATTTAAATAGTGATTTTGATAGAGATGGGGCGCAAGCAGTTATAATTGTGAAAATATTGCAAGTCCTCAGCCATCGGAGGGCCGTTAAATAGCACCAACCTCTATTAGAGTTACAAATGTGTTTATTCTAATAGTACATTCATTTATCTTTAAAATGACGTGTAATCCATAAAAATCTGTAAACAATTACGAAAACTACAGCTTACTTTGTGCAAACACCTACGGGACGAAAATGGGAAAAAAAGTTAATTCGGCCACAGTGTGTTTTTCAATTTGGTAGTTAATTTGTTAAGCACAAGAGTGCTAATAAAAATGAAGAGACCTTCCTCATCCTCAGCAAAAACTCACAACAGGCATACTGAAAACAACCGCACCAAAAACCTGGTAAATAGGATCGCTCAACCAAATAGGATCACTCAACGGAAAAGGGTTACGAAACCCGATGGGAAGGGAACGAATGTTAGTAAACATCACCTGTCGGCCACCTTACATCAGTTAGACTGTAGGCGCCGAGACCCAATCCCACAGACTTCATACAAAGCTAAGGTCCCTACCATGGATGGGAACTTGACGAAGGCCCGGAGTGGATACAGGGAGTCTCAAAATGTGGAGACTGTCACAGTAAATGGAGAAGAAATAACATGTTTGTATTATCAAGGTCTTGGGTGTGATGCCCTTGTCTCAGCCTCTGTCGTCGACCCTATTCAAGTCACCGCAGAGGATGTTGAGGTAACAGCACCCATGGTAAACAACAGGAAGATGATTTTGCCTTTAGCTTATGTAAAAGTTAGGTCAAACTTTGTGGATGACCACCCCAGTGCACTTAATTCGGAACAAGTTTTGATAGTCTCACCCACTATCTGCGTGCAGAAAGTGAAGCCGGGCCAGAGTTTCTTGGTACCTAGTGGGATGAAACATGTTTCAGAAATATCTTCCTTTAACACGGGAGAAATGGCTGTAGAGGAACATGACCCTCGAGCACTTAGTCTATACTCAGTTCCGATAACCTCACCCACTCTCTGGGATCAGAAAGTGAAGCGGGTCCAAATTTCCTTGGTACCTGGTGGGCAGGAAAAAATGGTAGACTTATCTTTCTCTGTCACTGGAGAAACAGGGATAGAAGAACATACACGCTCTCATACCTGGTGAGATAGGTATGTGTTCTTAGGCAGGTCAAGTAATATGACTAACATAAGGTTGTGTATGAGGTTGGCAACCTCATCATGCAAAACTATTTGCTATTGACCACATTGCAAGCAGAGTGTAGGCTTTAGGGCAAGCTCTTTGCCAGGAGGCAAGCTACAATGTAGGGTCCACAAGGAGGAACATAAGAGAAGGAAGATTATACGAGCAGGATTGCTTAACATACCTCAAGTCCTTAACAATGAGGAAACGGATAGACATGTGTTGATTACAGGCATACCGTTCGACAGAGGCAAAAGAGGAAACACCGAGATTGAAATAACGAGAGATATGAAACAGGAAGGTACTAGCAGACAGAAGAGAATAGTCGGCTCAACTTAAGTTAACCAACGGGCTGATCACCCGTTTGCCAGTCACTTCGATTACGGAAACAACAGCAAATGGATTGATTTGCCATTGCCCTAAAGACGCCAATAGGCGTGATGGGAAACAATGGCAAAGAAAACCTATCTGCTGTTGCCCCAAGACGCCACTAGGCGTAATGGCCACTGACTGCTTTGACGGTCGGTGGCTAAGGACGGAAGAAGAAGAAGAAGAAGAACTTAAGTTAGCCGTAGACATACATTTTAACTGGGGGCCTATGTCACGAAGTGTAAATCGCCTTCTTTTCTTTCTGTCAATCTTTTATCAGACCAGTTCTCTTTCATCTAGAAAATCCACCACTCGTCTAAAAATCAGATCTCCCATTTTTTTTCTGAATGAAATTCCTTTCTCTTTGTTCTATGTTTACTGGCAAGAAGTCGTTGACGCTTCGCTGTGAACTTTTAACCGGTGTAAAGTAACATGGGTTTTCCCTACCGGCCAGTTTGTGTGTGTGTTTGGGGATGGAACGTAATGTCAACAATAGTTCAGGTCCACCACCCCACATCGGCAGATCAAACCCAGCAAAATTAAGCGCAATTCTCAAAGCGGGATTCTTGAAGCGGCAGCCTAGACCGGCAGACCGGCTGCTCCCAAGAAATACAGAGAGGCCCGGTCATTTTAAAACAGCAGGGGTTGGTTGAGCGCATCCTACCAGGTTGTCCTACCAGGAGACCTAACCGTATGCAGTGTTCTCGAGGGCAGACATACTCCATCCCAGTTGGTGATGAGCCCTGTGTCAAGACAGAGGAAGCAACCTGCCATCCTCTGAAACCCTAAAAAGAACTTGCCATACTGGACCTGGAGTGCTGGGACAGATTGAACCCCCTGGCAACAAGACAACACAAATTCAGCAGCGTGTGAGATGAGTAGTTTAACATGCCAGCAGAACCACTACAGAATAGTCCCATTGTCCTAGGATGATAAATTCATTCTGACATTGTTCAGAACCTTTAATAGAACAAAGCTTATAGTTGTAAACTTTTGAACATATAATCTATCATCATTTTGTAATTTCATTTCAAGTATTCTTCTTCTTCTTCCATCCTTAGCCACCGACCGAAAAAGCAGTCCGTGGCCAGTGCGCCTAGAGGCGCCTTAGGGCAACAAGAAATCAACTGTTGTTCATTTCAAGTATGAGAGAATCTATCTTCAATTTGTATAATTTACATAACCGAGTCTGTTGTTATTTTTCTTGTAATATTTAATTTGGGTTGTATAGTTTTTTTAGCAATTAAAATCTACACCCTGGGGCCAGAGCCATAATTAATAAACACTATTGGGTCGGGATATTTTAAAGTTGGCTGGGCACCAAATCTCTTATCCAACTATTTGTACTATACATAGTCCTTTGTAGGATTTCGGATAAAGAATTTATCGCCTTGAGAATATCCTGTTTAGTGTCACCAGAATTCTCTTTGTTAAGAAAGGTTTTCTAGTGGACTAATTCCCGATGAGAGACAGTGCATTCAAGCTGCAGTCCGGAAGATTTTCATCTAGATATTATCTTTTATTCTTCCATCAAGTCTGCCACCTTCTCCTTCAAAAACCACTCCACGACAACCACAGACAAAAGGCATCCCCTGCATGGGAACTTAGCTGACATCAAATGAGCAAGAATAAAGAGGGGATGTCATCCATGGCGCACGCAGAGACAACTACTAGACAGGTGACCACAACTGAAAATATATTCAATGAAGAAGAATGAAGTAAATCAGGTGAGAATTGGACGAACTACATTAGCTAACGACGTCATCATTAGCCTTGGTAGAGAGTGCAGAACTTGGGCCAATGGGAGGGCAGAGCTGGAAATTGATCAGCTGATAAATGATCATGTTGGGTAGTAAATGGCAAAATCGTCGCTGAATATAGCGGGGATAACCTGATAACAACCTCCAGCATGAGAATGGAGGTCAAGGCAGCTACTGCAGCCTTAAGGTGGCTGTCTGAAACTTCATTAACAAAGGTGGTTATTGTATCAGACTCACAATTCATGCTTGGGAAGGTCCAAAGTGGATGGCTCCGGCATGAGTTGAAGACCTCCATGGAAGCCTCGAATATTCAGGAATTGGTGTGGACTTATTGTCCTGGTCATGCAGAGGTATGTGGCAATGAAAGAGCTGATAGACTAGCTTCAAGAACTGGTGTGGACTTACAGGCCTTTCTTTTTCTTGCTACCACTACGACCTCACACTATTAAATTTTTTTTTAATGAATGTGGCCTACGTAAAGTGGTCTAGGGTTATGATATGTAGTGTGGTGTAATAGGTTATAGATATACCCACAGATATTTAACAAGACTAATAATATTAATAAATGTTAAAATACACTGAACTAACTCACGTGTGTAAAATTTTTTGATAGGATTACATTTATTTTGTTCTGGATCAATTTTTTAGGTTGACCAGAACTTTAAAGGATTTAGAGATTATGAAAGAAATGCATGGAATATTATATCATAAATGCAATAGTGTACATATATATGTACTATACTAGTTAGTTTTATTAAAATGTTCTAGTAGTCATCTACTTGGGAGGATAATTAATGTTTCTGCTGTTGGGGTGGCCTCATCACACCTGTCTATATTGACTACACAGTGTCCAGAAAATGGTGGGAATTTTTATGGGGTATTAGTAACTAAACGGTGTTGGTGAATGTCCAGCAGACCAGAGGCTCACTCATCTTGTAGTTGTAGCTCTGGTGCTGAAATCTTTTGGTCCCACCTCTCCGTGCTGGCGCAATA
>JAMPIV010009612.1:0-59116 GCA_024509875.1 Oreohelix idahoensis
GTCCCATGCAACCATTAAAATTACGAAATCCATTCTTTTGTAAAATAATACTTACCATCTTAAAATATCCCCCCTATCTTTTTGTGACTAGTATACATGCGCATGAGTTTTATAAATAAGTTCTCGTCTTGGAGATAATCTACACGGAGTAACAGACATCTACTTTGGACAGTCGATGCATACCTGTGTATAATCATACAATGGAGGAAATATGAAAGACTCATGGTCATTGTAGAGGGGTCATGGGTGTTGTAAACACTTATTTAATCCCAACATCATTTCACTATTTACCTAGTTTCACTATCGTATTTAATTAACTACATTTTTACATTTCATCTCTCACCATCATCCTTGTACTTTCTGCTAACCCTTTATGTGTGCACTAGTGTAAAAGCCCACCATAAGACGGGAATTAAATTCAAAAGCATCAATACCTAACGGCCATTTTACTTATTCAAAAGTATTTAAAAAAATATATATTTGTTTTTCATCTGATGTTAAAAGTCTGAACATGACAGAACAGAAGAGCATCTTGATATTCTGTTGTTTTAATCTGGTACAACTTAAACCATGGATCTCCGCATCTTCCTGTCTCCAGTTCATGTACTGTTTATCAGTTGTGGTGTTGACTTCTTTCCATACAATATAATCAAACTGTTCATGCACACCGTTATTTGCGCAGTCTTCTTTGGTAAGTGTTACTATTTTCAGGAGAGTACATTTAAGGGTTGCCCAATGGGCTGATCACCCGTTGGCTTGTCACACCGATTACGGAAACAGTGGCAGATGGATCTATTTGTTATTGCCCTAAAGACGCCGCTAGGCGTGATGGGAAACTACAACAGAGAAAATCAATCTGCTGTTGCCCTTAAGACGCCACAAGGCGTGATGGCCTCTGACTGCTTGGTCGGTCTTTGGCTAAGGACGGAAGAAGAAGAAGAAGACATTTAAGGGAAACAATAAAATTAATGTCTAACTTTCAACCAAAGTTGCACCCCTTAGCGTTACGCACTGACAGAAAAAGCTGGGATTTTATATATAGGATATTTAACTAACAAATAGTATAACCGAATTGATCATTAATTAGCCATTTAATGTATTAGTCTGTGTTAAGTATTTACAAATAGGCAAAATCCTTCATATGAGAGGTTGAGGTCTCCTTTCTTTATCGAGATTTCAGGGAAAGAAATTAATGTCGTAGGTTAACAGAAAACTTTCCATAATTTATCAGAAAACACTTTCTAGTGGAAAGCATTCGCCGTCACTTCTTCTTGTCCTTATCTCGAATAGGTCTCATTCTGTCTTAACGAGCCAATTTCTGGAGACCTCTTAGACAACATTCCATAGGCCATCCCCATCATACTGTAGCGGTGCGACAATAGGTGGGGCACTAGTATAACTGTACGACACCTACGTGACGACCATATAATCTTCGTCAGGGACAAACTAATAAAAACAGTAGAGAAAGGAAAGTGAGAATTACTCTATATCGTATTCAGTTGATTTGATTTTTATGACTTATTTGGTTTCATTTAAAAATAAAATAAAATAAACATTTTATGCTCCAATGCAGGAAAGTAGACAGGGCTTAAAGTCTTGTTTCAACTGTTTAATGTATTTCCTTGACAACTTCTCGCGTACCGCCTTCATTGTTTGACTTGCTTAGAAGCTGTATGCTAGCAATGATGAACAGTCGGGCTTTGTAACCAATTTGTCAATAGCATCTGTGTTTGTTTTTTTACTTCTCGTTTAGTTTCCTGGGGTCAGGGCCGGCCTTAATTACTGCGGGGCCCGATCTGGACCATTTTGGTGGGTCCCTAGACTTAAGATCTGTTGAGTCAATCTTGAAGCATGTTTGACGTTATAAAACATTTGATCAATTTTAATTTGGAAAAGCTCCCTTCCCTTGATGCTGATGTGACTGAAATTGTCAAAAATATGCGCAGAGCAATTTAAAAAATATATATATATAAATTGGAAATCCAGTAGCTCTCTCATCCAAAGAAAGGAATTTCTGGATGATTTTCAAAGGCATGGCGAAGGAAGATAGTGCTTCAATTTCCTCGACCAGTGTATGACAATCTAAATCTGCTAACTTGAAAAGTTTGTTTTCCTGAATTTTCGAACTACAGTCTCTCTTTATCTACTACCCAATCTCTCTCGCTCTTTTCCCACCTCTCTTTCTCGCACTGTCTCTCTCTCCATCCCGTGAGATTAATTAGAACAATAGCAAGTGACGACTTAAAAGAAATAATGTAATTTTCATAAATTTTATCTCCGTGAATGATCTTGAATAGGATCTTCCAATCCAACCTGTTCTGTGTTTATTTTTTTTTCTCAAAGTTGCAGGTGGCAACCCGAGTGCGAGGTCGCCTGTTGGCGGGGACCTGATTGGGTCAAATCAGCCGACCTGCTTAGGGGTATTGTCCCAATAATTCCTTAGGATTTTTTTCCTTCAACGCTTCGCCATTCTTTTCATGCTTTACCCTCTGGTTCTTGCAGAATTCAAGTTCACATGGTTTAGTTCGTTAATATATTCATTGATTAATATTCATGTGTGCTGGTGGTTGCATACGCCTGCTGCAAACTGTGTGTTCATTAGTAGTTGTGTCTTTATTAACATGAATTTTTCTCGAACGAGCTGACTAATGTAATTCATCTCATTCCTTTCTCTTTCCATTCCCAATTAAACATGGACACATATCTGCAGCTGGTTCTCTCGCAGGAAGGCAACATAAAAGGATTTATAGGCTCGAGCTGCCGTTATTTCAGAAGCAATTTGTTTTAGATGGTCGACGCAAAGAGAAGATATGAGATTATCAAAAGCCAGGACAGAACAGAGACCGATGATGTTGACCAGAGCTTCAACAACATCTCAACAATATACAAGGAAAGCAGCAAGTCATGCTTGGGATTCCAGGAAAGAAAGAGCCAAGACTGGATAACCCCAGATACGCTAAACACCATAGCGAAGAGAAAGGAAATGAAAAGAAAGAAAACAGAAGCTAAGTCTCCCAGGTTAAAGGCAATATATAGTGAACAGTACAGTCAGCTGGACAAGGAAGTTAAACGTCAAACCCGTGCTAACAAAAGGACATTTCTGGATGACCTTGCAAGACAGACAGAAGAGGCAGCACTGAGAAATGAACAGGGAAGCGAGGTGCAAACAATATTACATTAGTAAGAGATAAGCACGGAAATCTCATCACGACAGTAGAGGGACAGGAAACAAGATGGGAAGAGCATTTCAGAGAAACTCTGAATAAGGAACCACCAGAGACTCAATTGAATGTTCCTGAGGCTAAAAATGATCTAGATGTTAATACAGACATCCCACGAAAAGAAGAAATCATCACAGCAATCAAAGGGTTAAAGAATGGAAAAGCTCCTGGTCATGATAACTTAAATGCAGAGCTATTTAAGACAGACTCAGAGCTAGCAGCAGAACTATTAGAACCACTATTTGCACAAGTCTGGAAAACAGGGGCAACACCAACAGAGTGGAGAAAAGGAATAATTGTCAAATTGCACAAGAAGGGAGATCTTGTAGACTGCAATAATTGGAGAGGAATAACTCTTCTCTCAGTTTCCAGCAAAATACTAGGCAGGATAATTATACCGAGAATCTCAAAAGCAGTAGATCACAAACTGAGGAAAGAACAAGCAGGATTTAGAAAGAACAGAAGATGTGTAGATCATATATTTACCCTCAGGAACATTATAGAGCAGGTCTCAGAATGGCAAAGACAGCTGTACAATAATTTCGTTTATAACTTCTTGATTGTGGTTTTTGTTGTGTTTCATGTTTCAGAGCTTCATTTGGTCTCAGTTGCATTGTTAAAAACAGATCATACAAAAATATTTGCTGGTTTTTGTACTCTTGTGTATCATTTAATGATGTTAAAAAACATTCTTTTACATTTAAACAGAAGTTTCCTAATAGTCACATAAACTAAGCACAATTTAGTATCATAATTTGTCGCCATAGTGTTAAGTCATGTTTTATTAAGGGGAGTTAAGTGTTAAAAGACTTGTATGTACAGGTCGGATTTTTTGTAAACACGCTAGTACACACGCTCTGTGTGATGAGAGATTTTTCTTAGTTGGGAGCTGTATGCTCAGTAATTTTTGAACACAGCTCTTTTGTCTAGCTGTTAGTTTGTTTTTTAAAAATAGGATAAAGAGAAACTGTCGAACGTTCTTTGAATTAGTTTTGAGGGGGAAAGGTGGATGAATTCTGCTCACATCTCAAGTTGCGAGTTTGCGCTTGATTTGAATTGGGTACTGAGCTGTTTTAAGCAGGGGATTTTTCGTGACAGTATTTTTCTGGCAGAGCTGAAAAATGGACGTTGGCCATTTTTCGCTAGTGTGTACCAGGATATTTTTTGTAAAGGGGAGAATTCTGATATATTGAAGCTATCTTTTTGAGGCCATGGAATATACCGGCTGGGATTATTGTTGATGAAGATTTTGTGCAAACCTGTATTCCTAATGGACGTTTACAATGGTTTTTTCTATGAAAATGAGAGTTACTGCAAGCTGCTTTAGTATGCAGCCTATTTTTCCCCATGGATGTACTGTCTAGATATTTAAGATGTTGGAAGGCCTGTTCCTGAGGAATATTTATTGTAACAAGTGTACTGTGCTGAGGCCTGTGGTTTATGCAACCGATGTAACGGATATTTTGCTGTATTATTATAAGATGTTAGCTGCTATGAGCTGTCATTCATGCAGTCCTCTCGAAGGATATTTTGCTATATGATCTTAATGGATATTTTGCTTGATTATCATGGAATTTATGGATTTACCATTGATGCTCCATGCTGTATTATGAACTGCCGTCCCATGATGTCTTCGTGAGTCTGTCTCGTAATAAACTATATAACGTTGCCAGGTCTTACAACATTTCCCGACTTCCACGTTGCTGTGGTGTGAGTGACTTTTCATAGACACACTTAAAGAACCTATACACATTCGCGTATGCTACATTTCCATAGTCACACACCGGTCGGCCATCCGTAAGCCCAACTTATGCTGATCGCCATTATCAGCGAAAGTAAATAATAACATTTATCTTATTGATGACCCCACCAGTATCTTCAATCAAATAAACCTTTAACACTTAGTATTGCTTTATTCCATCACCACTTTTGGCCAAAATTGTCTCGAGGTCATGAATCGACATCATATAGTTTAATCTATCATCCTACGCAATATCTTGCAGTTAACAATTTGGATCATCATGAAAAATTTCATTTCAATATGATATATCCTTCTTTTCAACTAGTAACCCAAAAACTGTGACCACGTTTTACATAAAACAAGCTAAAGTGGAGATGGATAAAGCAGAACTAAGGGCCCGAAAGGGGAGCAAAGAATAGTAACACTGTTCCCTGCCATGCATGTCATAGAAAGCGACTAAGGAGGGTTGGGCATGGGGCTGGTTACCCCATCCTGTAAAAAAATTTAAAACACAAAAAACTTCAACAAATATGAACAAGTCAATTAAGGAAAATAAAACACAGCCATTCAAGACAGGGGAAGGTCCTCTCGCAGGGAGGCGTATGATGCAACACAGAGAAAGCCATAAGGAGTCTGTGTTACTGACTAACCTTCTTTCTTCTAGGAGAACTTCCAGATTTGGCACCTGGAATGTTCGGACATTAAACGAGCAAGGGAAAGTGGCACAAGTGGCAGCAGAAAAGAGGGAATATAAAATCGAGGTTCTGGGACTGTGTGAAACAAAGTGGAAGGGGGCAGACAAGAAGAAACTCATCACAGGTGAATTGGTGCTGTCCTCAGGACATGAAGACGAAAGTTCACACCACAGTGAAGGGGTAGCTCTTATGTTATCTAAAGAAGCACAGAAAGCACTCATTGAATGGGAAGCTGTTGGACCCAGAATAATAACAGCTACTTTTAAAACAGCTAAAAAGAAAATAAATGTAAATGTCATCCAATGTTATGCATCAACTAATGACAAAGAAGAATCTGTGAAAGAAGCATTTTATACTAGACCACAGGAAATTATGGAAAAAGTAAAAGGAAGAGACATCACAATTTTGATGGGTGACATGAATGCAAAGATAGATACAGTCAACACTGGTTTTGAAGAAGTCATGGAAAAACATGGGCTAGGAATAATGAATGAAAATGGGGAACTATTCTCAAACTTCTGTGCTTCAAACCAACTGGCTATAGGAGGAAGCATGTTTCCACATAAGAGAATACACAAGGCAACATGGATATCACCAGACCATAGAACAGAAAATCAGATTGATCATATATGCATAAACAAGAAGTTTAGATCATCATTGCAGGATGTAAAGGTATATAGAGGTGCAGATGTGGCATCAGATCACCACCTTCTGATAGCCAAAGTAAAAATGAAACTCAAGAGATATGCAACAATGCAAAATTATAGACAACAATTTAATGTAGGACATCTAAGAAATCAAGAAACAAGAGACAAATTTGCGGTCACAATATCCAACAAATTCCAAGTGCTCCAACAGCTGGAAGATGTAGAGAATACAGAAGACTATTGGCAGCAAATCAAAACTGTACGGAATGAGACATGTGAAAAAATACTGGGGAAAACGGAACGACAAAAAAAGCATGGATAACAACAGAAACCATCAATAAGATAAAAGACAGAAAAAAAACAAGAAAGCAGATTTAAACACAAGCAAAACCAGAAGTTCCAAAGCCAAGGCTCAAGAAGTGTACACAGAAGCAAACAAAGAAGTAAAAAGAAGTATCAAAAGAGACAAGAGGAAGTATACTGAGGAGTTGGCAAGAGAGGCAGAAGATGCTGCAGCCAAAGGAAATATGAGAGAACTGTATAGCAGCACAAAGAAGCTAACAGGGCAATAAAAGCAAACAAGTTCCCTCATAAAAGACAAGAATGGAAAACTGCTCAGCAATATACAAGAGCAAATGAAGAGGTCGGCAGAATATTTTGAGGACCTTCTCAATAGACCAGCTCCACAAAATCCCCCGGACATCCAGCCAGCAGAAGAAGAGCTACAAATTAACGGTGAAAGACCAACGAAGGAAGGAATAAAGAAAGCCATAAAGCTTTTAAGAGATGGAAAAGCGTCTGGACCTGATGGCAATCCAGCAGAGGCCATCAAAGCAGATATCGACATGGCTACAGAGATGTTATATAAATTACTTAGTAAGGTCTGGGAAAAGGAAGAGATACCAGCAGAATGGAAGGAAGGATATCTGGTTAAGTTGCCTAAGAAGGGAAATTTACAAGAGTGCACAAATTATAGAGGAATAATGTTACTATCAGTGCCAGGAAAAGTATTAAACAGGATTATCCTTGAGAGATTAAAAGAGTCCATGGACAAGAAACTGAGAGATGAACAAGCAGGTTTTCGACAAAACAGATCATGTACAGACCAGATAGCCACTTTGAGAATAATAGTTAAACAAAATCTGGAATGGAATTCACCACTATACATCGGATTTGTGGACTACGAAAAGGCATTTGACTGTGTAGACAGAGAATCACTTTGGAAATTGATGAGGCATTATGGAGTTCCCCTGAAGATCATTAATTTAATAAAGAAAACATATGAAGACATGACATGCAGAGTTCTTCACGAAGGACAGCTTACAGAACCGTTTGGGATAAGAACAGGAGTGTGACAGGGATGCCTCTTGTCTCCATTTCTCTTCTTACTAGCAATAGACTGGGTTATAAGATCATCGACAACACACAACAGAAATGGAATCCAGTGGACTCTGACTAAGCAGTTGGATGATCTAGATTTTGCTGATGACTTGGCTCTTCTGTCCCATAACTGTAATCAGATGCAGGACAAATTGAAAACACTCGATGAGAGGTCACAGCAATTGGGTCTGAAAATACACAGGGAAAAGACAAAAATAATGAGAATAAATGCAGGTAATGATAACAGGATTGAACTTGAAGAAACACCAATACAAGATGTAGAATCATACACATCTCTTGGCAGCAATATAGACAAAGTGGGAGGGACAGACAGTGATATCAAACTAAGAATACAAAAAGCAAGAGGAGCTTTCATTGCATTGGGAAATATATGGAGATCAAGAGAAATCGGATCCAACACGAAAATAAGAATCTTCAACTCAAATGTGAAGTCAGTCCTATTGTATGGCTCTGAAACATGGAGAACAACAAAGACAACAACCAAAAAGCTACAGACTTTCATAAATGGGTGCTTGCGTAGAATAGAGGGATTAAAATGGTATGACAAGGTTACCAACGTGGAACTGAGGACAAGAACTAGACAAGTGCCAGTGGAACAAGAGATGAGAAGAAGATGATGGCGATGGATAGGACACACACTGAGGAAACCTGTTGATAGCATTACAAGGCAGTCCTTGTTCTGGAACCCCCAGGGCAAGAGAGGCAGAGGTAGACCAAGAAGCACATGGAGAAGAGAGCTGGAAACAGGGGTGAAAATGATGAGGAGATTGTGGAAAGAACTTGAGATGATGGCACGTGACAGGAGGACTTGGCATGTGTTTGTTGAAGGCCTATGCTCCTTTGGGAGTGGAGGGTTATGAATGAATGAATGAAGGCAGCGATATGTTCATAATTTTGCCACTTACAAAGCAGATGTAACATGTTACATAAAATATACTTATCTATTAAGTTTCATGATGTTTTAATACTCATACGTTAAAGTGATATTTAGGATGTGCTAGGGCTGCCAACCACTTTATGTAAAACGAACTGCTACTAAAAGCACAGCTGAAAGAGCATGTGACTGCTTGGAGGACCTGCTGCAGGGGTGACTCCATGCTCCGTAAGTAGCACAAAGGATCCGAAAGGGATGATGATGTATAAATAAACAAAATGTGACTCATGATCATCATCTTTTATAGCTCTTTATGGAGCAAGCACACCACAGCAGATGTTCCCCTTGAGGAAGCCTATGTCTAATCACATGCTCTTGGAGTGGTGGTGGTTGTAGCAATTTATTTTACATTATGAGGTTGCCAAGCACATGAACAACCTCATACTAGTTACCTCTTATGACATACCTGAGGGAAATGTACACTCATTCATTCTTTAATTCCTCAGAGACTCCTGAGACTTCACAGGGAGCAAATTTTGTGAATACATTATGCAAAGTAGCTCATTAAATTTGCACGATATTGGCATTTTTAATAAGTTAACTAACTCTTAATTTTGTCCGTGATTACAAGAAAAATTAATCGGACTATACCCCACCCCCCCCCCCCCCCCCCTCCTCGGAATAAGGTTGATTTTTCGCTTATATTTGAATGCTCATGCCTGTTGTAGGTCAAATCATTAAAATAGTGTCGTCTTCTCTCCCAAAGCTGTTTCTGCTGGCAAATTAGGAAAATCTTAGTGTGTAATGCGTTTATTGATTTCTTAAGAGAAAGATACAAATATGCCAACACATGTGCAGTGTAGCTGTGTTTAATTTGGGTTTAATGCATGAAGTACAAATTTTCAAAGGTCAAAGAGATGCTTCCGCCTTCGTTTTCGTTCATTCGTTCGTTTGTCTACTATGTTGCTGTTATACCCTGTTCAACCTGGAAATTGGTTATAATTGGGGTATATTGTGCATTTAGTTTCTTCGGTGCTAGCCGGTTGTTAGTCCTGAAAAGGACTGGTCCTAAAAAGGACCACTAGCTGACTGTCTGGATACCTCTTCGTTGCTTGTCCGTTCGTGGTGTCGTGGCGTGTTCATGGTGTTCATTTACTGCCTCCCTATCTGGCTTGTTTGGTTTTGTGAGTTTTTGCCCTCCTCGTTTCTGCTTCTTGAGTCTTCCTCTTCTCTTGTATCTGTAATAGTGCTTTTTCTATGATTGCTGGGAGTAGTCTTTCTAGTGTTTCCTCGATGATGTCTTCTTCTGTTTGGTTGTTCGTTTTCGTTTCTCGTGTGTTTGATGTACTTTCCTCTACGGCTCTTCGCTCTGCTTCGATTCTCTTGAGGATTTCTGAGTTTTCTTCCTTCAGTTCTGTCAGCTTCTTGACATCTGTTTCTATCTGTTGCTGGATTTTTTTCATGTCTTCCAGCATATCTCTGACATTCTGTAGATCGATTACGTCTTCATCACTGTCGGTTTCATCTTCAGGAGTCTGCTTCCTTCTGTTTTCGACCTGTAGTTTCATTTTCATTTCTTTGACTTCAGCGGTCAGCTTGTGTAACTGTCGTCTATCAATCATGCGCTGTTTTTCTGCAACATCCGCAGCCACTTTGTGTTTTGCCTCGCTGAAGGGGATGTTTTTGGATACCGCTTCCTTCAGTATGTTCTTTGTTTCTTGGAACATCGGGCAGCCTCGGTACCTTGCCCCGTGGTTTCCGAGGCAGTTTGCACATGTATGGTTTGTGTTCATAGCTTTGTAGTTGTGGTCCTCCTTCGCCCTGGGGCAGTCGCCATATTGGTGGTTTCCCGCGCAATATTGGCAGACTGCGTCTCTCCTGCATGTTTTCTTGGTGTGTGAAAACTGCTGGCAGTTAGAGCACTGCATCACCGGAGGGATATAGGCTTCTGTCTTTTTTGTTGTTGTTTGGAGCGTCAGTCTCTCGGGTCTTGTCGATCCTTCAACCATTACTATCATCAGATTGGTGTCTTTCTTGGCCCAGGTTTTTAGCCTTTCGACCTGCGTGATTTTTACATCTGCGTTTTCAGCCTGAAGGCGTCTGTGGACCTCGCCTGCGGAACATCTGGTATCCACCCCTCTTATGACCAACTTCTTTGTTGTCTTGTATTTTTCCACCACCACTTTTATTTGGTGGGGCAACTGGACTTCTTTTGGACTGGATTCCAGTTCGGTCATCAGTGAAGTGGTTGTTGTAGTGCTGTTGAGCGAAAGCACGACTCCCTTTTCGTGCCTCCCTACTTTAGCAATACCTCTCCTTCCAGTTATCACCTTGAGGATGCCGATCACTTTGTCATCTGGTAGGGCCCTGAGTGAGGCCTCACCTCCAGACATCTGGGTGATCTTTATGATCCTCTCCTGCATCATATCTGTGTTGTTTGTCTTGTTAGTATTTGGTCTTTGTTCCCTGTTACAGGCTTGGTTTGAATCTTGTTCCTGTTCTTTGTTACAAGGTGCCATCTCTTGTGTTTTAGCTTTTGGGTTGTTAGCTGTTGTTTCTTCCGGACAAGGTCTGGTGGTTTGCATCTCGGGGTTTTTGTTGGTTTTTGTCTCGGCTCTCGACGTCTGGTGGTTGTTTTGTTGAATTTTACACTCCTCTGCCGCTTGGTGATTTTCCGTCATTGGGTTACGGATAGCGTCTTCGATGCCCAGGCCTGGCACGGCGGGCGTGGATGTTGGTGTAGTTTCGTATGGTGGTTGTGACTTTGCAAGTTTATCCCTTGCCTCCTTCTGGCTCTTCAGATTTCTCATCATAATCATTGCGATTTCGTTCAAGGCTTCCTCTTCTCTTGGGCCCAATGTCAGCTCTTTTTTTTTACGGCTGTCAATGGTGTCAGGAGCTGCATTGCTCGGCTTCCCAGGAGGCCTGGCCTCTACGCTAGCACCTGGGACAACCCTGCTTTCCGGCAATCTGCTCTTGCCCCTTGATGTCTCTTCCTTGTTGTCAAGTGCTGGCAGGCTTTTACAGTCTTTCATCTTTTTGGCTGGCATCTTTGTCTTCTGCGTACGCCCTGAAAAGGATGTTGGTTTTAATATATTGCTGTAATCTTGTGAAAAATCTCGCCCTGAAAAGGACGTAGAGCTGTCACTGCTGATGGTTCCTGTTTTACAAGATTTTTATACGTTTTATTATTTGCATTTTGCAAAGTGTCATTATGGCTATACCCATGAAGGAGAAGCGAAAGCTATTACATTTGGAGAAGTTAGTGATTATTTCAAGAACTGAAGCCCATTTGGAACTAATGAATTCACAATGCGCACCATTCATATAAAAAAAGGAGGCCATCAAGGTATCGGAGCAGCAGCCTAGGCCTATTATGGACCTAGTTACAATTCCTAACCTGCAGAGTGCACTGAAGATGTCTGAAGATAGCATCACGTTTATGCAGAACCTTGACAACTACTATTCGTGTGAGTCTCTGATTAGAAGAAACATCCTTAATGCAGTGGCCTCATAAAACATAATATTGGCAGAGAAGAGGAAAAAGGCAGGACAACCAGCGCTAGCGGAGTTCATGAGTCATTCCTGCAGTTTTTCCCAACCTTTGTAATCTCAGTTTGGAGCCTCTTCTGTAGACGACCCAGACAATCAGCCAGGATCTTCAGGAACTGCATGCCCTTCTGCAATGGATTCATCATCATGTGACGTATTCTTTCCAGAACGTTGTCTCCATTACAGCTGCTCTGAACGCATCACGATTCTGGGCAAGTTGACCTGCATCAGCCAAAGACAAGTTCAGACTCTCTGTGATGTCCTGGGTCCACCGTCGTCTAGGTCGACCCCTTCCCCTTTTTCCAGGGACCATGCCTTCCATCACTGTTTTTTCCAGGCTATTATGTCTTTTTATATGACCGAAAAATTTCAGCTTCCTTATTGCGATGGTATTTAGGAGCCAATGTTCCTGTACGTTTAGTGAGTGCAGTACTTCTCTGTTGGTCTTTTTTTCTGTCCAGGGTATTCTCAACATCCTTCTGTAGCATTTCATTTCGAATGATGTAATCTTTTTTTGCAACTGTTTTATTGAGTGTCCAAGTCTTGCAGCCGTATGTTGCTACTGGGAATATACATGCTCTGATCAGTTGTAACTTTGTTTCTTTGCTTGTGCCTTGCCATAGGTTTTTCATCTGTATTAATTTATGTGAAGCAATTTCTTGGCATTGTACATCCAGTAGTTTGCCATTGCTTTCTGGATCTGCAATGGATACTGATACAAAATCTGCTTCTGATTAGGTCTGTGTGATTGCGCTTTAATATTCATATAACAGTTTTATACTTTTAAAGTATCAACTAAGTGCAATAATAATCAAAATAAACTTAATTTATTTTTAAAAATGTTTTAGTCACTTTTTACTGGCATTACCATGCATATTTACAGTACTATTAGTACAGAAAAACATACATTATTGATGCTCTACCTGAGCCTTAAACATAACCAATAATTTCCGATAGCTTCTTAAGCTCCATTCACGACGCTTTTATGTATGCGAGATTTTTGAACTGAATACAGTCATCAAGTCTCTTATGTTCTGATACCATTTGAGTGATAATTAGAATGTGAAGTAGGCTGTACAATAAAAAATTAAGAATACATTATGCAAATTAGCTTATTAATTATGCACCATGTTGTTAATTTTAGTATGCCAGCCGATTCCTTACCTCAAAATATATAAGAATACCACTTTTCATTTAGAAAGCATTACAACTAAATTTGTATGTTAAAATTAACAACAACAACAAAACAGATCTTTGAGATTTCAGTGCCATGGTTTGGTTTGGAGGACTATCTTCATTGCATAAGGAAAACTCCACCAGTGCTCCAATCTCATCCCTTAGATCACACAAGGAGAATCTCAGCACAGCACACAAACTCCGTAGCACTGGCAATGATCCTTTTTTTCGCCCTTATTCGAGAAAGCCTAGCATCCGATCTCACTACCCAGGAGATCAGGGGGCAGAAATGGCATCATTAGGACAGTGAGTGTCCAGCCCTCACACCCATACAAGAGAATAGATAATACAAGTGATTTGTATAATTTGATCTTCACAGGAAAACTGATGTTACTTTTCCAGATCACATTCAGCCTTGTCATGGCAGCTGAGGCCATCTCAAGTCTTTTCTTGATTTCTTTACTTGATCTTCGATCACTACATATAGTGGACCCCAGATATTTAAAGGTGTTAACTTCTTCTAACGTTTGCCCATTTAACGTAATGTTGGTCGGAACATGTTTCTTATGGCTATTCACCAATATCTTGCTTTTTTCTATATTAATTTCCATCCCATACGTTCTTGTTACTTTCTCCAGTCTAGAGGTAAGGTCTTGAAGTTCTGATTCTGTTCCAGCTATAAGATTGATATCATCAGCAAAACATAGATTTTTTTTTTTTTAAATTTAATGAAAAAAAAAAAAAAAATCCCGTTCAACCTCTGATGGGTTATAATTAGGATATATATTGTTTTCAATTCCAAATAATATGAGCAACTGCCGACATAAGAAAGTGGCATCACATTTGTCAAATCAATGTAAATAGGGATAATCACAATTGTGCTTATATGTTAAATAAAAATATAAAAAATCAAGAAGAAACTATGAAAAAAACGTAGATTGCAAAGAGGTCGGCCTTCAATCGATATGTTTGTTTTATAATCGTAGAGAGCCTCCTGCATAATATGTTCTATATATATATATTAAAGAGCACTGGGGGACAGGATACATCCCAGACGAACTCCTACAGTTGTTTTGAAAAATTCTCCAATGTCATTGCTTGCAAAAACAGCACTGCTTGCGTCCTTGTATAGTGCTTCAATGATACCTATGATGTTGGTATCAAAATTGAATTTTCTCATTATTTGCCATAAGCCTTCATGCCAGACTCGATCGAAGGCTTTTGTGAAATCGATGAAGTTATGGTATAAATCGCGTTGATGCTGGAGATGTTTTTCGATCAGTAATCTAATATTGAAGATTTGTTCTGAGGTACTTCTTTTTGGTCTAAAGCCAGCCTGTTCCTCGGACAAGATTTCTTGATTTCTGTTTTATTCTGTTCAAAAGTATCCTTAACATCACTTTACTTGGATGGCTAATAAGGCTAATGGTTCTGTAATTCTTCCACATTTTTAGATTTCCTTTCTTTGGAAGCGGTATTACTAATGACTGCGCCCACTCTTTTGGTCATTTTTTAGTACTCCATATCTTCTGGCAAATTGTTGTCATGATTTTTACTATATCTTGTCCTCCATATTTCAAGAGCTCTGCTGGGATATTATCCAGACCCGGTGACTTCCCTCCTTTCATCGAACATATAGCCTCTTCCACTTCTTCCTGTAATATTGCTGCATTTCCGAGTTCCCTGTTTTCACACTTAATGTTGTTTAATATGCTATAGTCAGTGTCGAGTTTACAGTTATATAATTCTTTACAATATTCTGTCAACCTTCTCATTACAGCTGTTTTTTTCATTGAGCAGTGCCCCATTGCTATCTTCTATGACAGTTACCCTGGGCTGTTGGGGTTTTGATAGTCTTCTTAATGTGTCAAAAGCTGCCTTGCTGTTAACCCATTAGAGGTTGTAGGCCTACATAGATAATGATACATTTCGTTTTTTTAAACATTAAAATGTCAAACACTAGGCCATTCTTTATTAATCGATTTTAGAGGCACCCGTCAGAATGCACATTGCAAGGTCCTCGGCTGTTTCGTTTATTCAATTTGTTCAACTCATTTAACATTACTTCATACTACGATAAGCTTCAAGTTTCATCATTCAATTTACGCATACACAAACCTTATTAGATAGTGGTTTCAGTGCGCACGTTATCCTCAATGTTTTTCAGTCACGATTTCATCTCCTGATCTAGCAATCTCAAGAACAAGTGCCCGGAAGTCAAAACGGTGAATCGATTTGTTTGTTTGTGCTTCTTTTTCTTTCAGTCTCAGACATGCGATATGGCAAATGCTTGTATACGACACGACCAAACCAACATCCAACTCTGATATTATATTATATCCGTATACACACCTCGATATAACTTTTTTTTATGTTGACACAATGTAGCGTGACAATTCCACGATTGGGACTGCTGCAATCACGTGCTAATTATAGTTTATTTACTAACAAAACGTATAATCAAACGAGCTATCCAGTTCAACAGTGCTAAGTATTAGTGCCCCTTTACTAGGTATCGGCGAAAAGAAGCTCTCACAACAAGCAGAAGAGAAGAAAAAAAACACCTCGAGAGGAACACGAGGAAAGACAAAGCAGCTGAGGGCTATCCCCTGAGGGGCGCATTCCTATAGTCAGTTATGACTATACTATAGGTATGAGAGACTACCATTTTCGGACAGAGGAAAACACATGCCCATCCACGCAATGTGACACTTATGATTTACTCCATTTTGACTAATTGGTGGGGCGAAATAAAACCATAAATATATCGTGACAACAGGAAAGACTGAGAGAAAAAGAACAGAGGACGACAAAGAGAGAAGATACTGGATCAATTGACATTATAAAATGGAAAGAACTCAACAACATAATTTATAAACAATACTAGAGATTGGAAGTTGTGGAGATGCATGATTGCCTGCGCCACCAGGTATGGTACTTCTTTTTCGTCTCTCCTCCCCCCAAATAAAAAGCATTGTACTTGGTGTAAAAAAAATGGTCGTGCTATCATTTTATTATATTCTACCAATCTTCTTTTCTACAGTGTGCCTTCTTTTTATTTCTTCCTAAACCCGTATTTTCTCTCATGTTGAACACATGACTCAGGTTTCATGTTGTTATTTCGCATGACCTATCCTGGGTGGAGATAATGTAAACAAACCAATCTAGGCGCCCATATTTCCCGTATTTACAATCGGAAGATAAACACGATTTGCCAGCAGGAAAGTTACACAACCTACCGGGGGATGGACACTCGTGTACGTCAACAGTTATAATAACAAATTTAATGGAAGGTTTGTTATGAAGTACACACATGAGTCATCTAAAAGTGGAAGTATCAATATCTTACATGGGAAGCGTTTTAAAATACCTGTGTGAAGCGAAATTTCACGAGAAAAGGTGGGAGAAGATATATGCTAAAGTCAAACGGTTTAATTTTCGTGGTCTAGCCAAGATATGTTTAAATAGACTACGTTTGATTGGCGATTTTCACCGCGTAAGAAAGCTGGGAGAGTGTGGGCGAAAGGCCCCATATAATATAGCACATTTTCAGAGTCCAGCACTGTGTTCCATTGAGTCAAGACGACACCTTTAGACTAGCCACCACCGAAGAAATATAGGATTTCAATAGCGAAGATTTGTCCAATGATTGAGGATCTACTGAATTAACCAGCAAGAAAACTCAATTTTATAATACTGGAAACCACAAAGTCCTCGGAACCTATAAACAGGATAATAGTGGGATTACACAGCCCTACAAAAAAAAAAAAAAATTTGGGTGCCAAACATTTTACTCTTGATTGTACATAAATGAGGCCTGCTCAATCCAAATATCACATTTACTTGTCTGTAGCAGCTCTAGTTTTTGAGATACAGACATTCTTGTATTATTACAATATTTTCTATATAAGGCTATGTAAAAAAAAAAAAAAACTATTGCTGTCTAGTCCTTTACAAAAGAAAACTGCTTGTTTACTCTGAGTTTCAGTTTTCCAAGAATCTTCCCAGAATTGTCTTTTTTAGATTTTAAGCCACTGCATGCATGTTAGTATGCTACTTATTTTATTACACTTCTAACAGAGAATGGCATCATCTTCAAGAAGAGCATGTTTTCTTTCACCGCATTTATTTTGTTATATTTGTGGAGAGTACACTTTCAAAGAAGAACATAGGAAGCATATTACTGTTTTTGTGAAAAAAGCATACTTTGCTTGCTTTAAAGTAAAACTAGGTGACCAGGACAAGTCTTGGGCTCCTCATATTGTTTGCAAAACATGTGTTGAACACCTGCGACAGTGGACTTGTGGGAAAAGAAAATGTTTAAAATTTGGAATTCCAATGGTTTGGAGAGAGCCCAAGAACCACTATGATGACTGTTATTTCTGTGTTGTGAATATTAAGGGAATTAATGGAAAAATCACAAAAAGTGGAAATATCCAGATTTAGATTCTGCTAGGCGACCTGTTCCACACGGAGATGACATACCAATTCCAACTTTCAGTCAGATTTCGGATTCCCTGCTAGAAGATGAGACAGCAGTGGCATGTGGAACGACAAGTGACAGTGATAGTGATTTCGAAGATGATTTTTCAGATGCTCAACCAGCTTGAACTAAATGATCTAATCCGAGATCTATATCTCTCCAAGGAATTTTCAGAACTTTTGGCTTCAAGACTGAAAGAAAATAAATTACTGACTGCTGAAACAAAGGTTACATTTTATCGCAGCAGAGAGCAAGGTTTTATTCCATTCTTTTGTAAAGAAAACAACCTTGTGTTTTGTACTAATGTAGGAGGTCTTGTTAACAAAATGGGTGTAAGTTATACACCAGATGAGTGGCGACTTTTCATTGACAGCTCTAAAAGAAGTTTGAAGGTTGTTCTCTTACACAATGGTGACAAATATGGCTCAATTCCAATTGCTCATTCTACTACAATGAAGGAGGAGTATGCTACAATAAGCACAGTTCTAGAAAAATTGAAGTATTTAGAACATAACTGGATGGTTTGTGTAGATCTTAAAATGATGAACTTCTTGCTTGGCTAGAAATGGGATTCACCAAATATCCATGCTTTAAATGTTTGTGGGATAGCAGGGCAAAAGATATGCACTGGACAAAGAAACAGTGGCCGTTGAGGGATGAATTTAAAGTTGGAGAAAAAAATATTGTCAATAAGCCTCACATTGATCGAAAATGAGTTCTACTGCCACCATTACATATAAAGCTTGGCTTGAGGAAGCAATTTGTTAAGGCACTGAACAAAGATGGTACCTGTTTTAATTACTTATGCGAAAGTTTCCAGAATTGAGCATAGACAAACTTAAAGCTGGAATTTTTGATGGACCTCAAATTAGAAAGTTAATAAACGATCCACATTTTATTGATTTCATGAACAAAACAGAGTCCACAGCCTGGTCATCATTTGGTTTAGTTGTGCAAAACTTTCTGGGTAACTTTAAAGCAGACAATTATTCTGAATTAGTTGGAAACATGCTGTCGAGTTTTTGTGAACTTGGATGCAACATGAGCATAAAATTGCACTACCTCCATAACCATTTACATTTATTTCCGGAGAATCTTGGCGACTTTAGTGAGGAGCAAGGTGAAAGATTTCACCAAGATATAAACACAATGGAAGAGAGATACCAGGGACTTTGGGATGCCCACATGATGGCAGATTACTGTTGGACCCTTAAGCGTGACTGTCCGGGCATATCACATTCTAGGAAGTCCTCGAAAAGATCCTTTTTGCGTGTTGACTAAACAAGTGCTAGTGATAAAGTTTTATTAAATTTTTGGTAATATATGCACAGTAATTACATATAATATGAATGCAGACTAAAGTCAAAATGCCACTGATAGCACTTAACTCTAGGATTGTACATAACAATTGCCCTACTAATATGGTCATTCTTAGTTATCTCAAAAACTAGAGCTGATAGAAAAAATCTGATTACATTTTTGGAATCAGCAACCCAAAATTACACAAGAACAGCTATAAAATTTAAGACACCAAAATGTGTGTATACCAGTTGTCGTGGTTGAGTTAGAGTGTAGAGTATTTGTCGAGTTGGACAATAGTAGTGAAATTGACAAGGGATAGTGGACTAACAGAGTCATCCTCCGAATTTGGCTATCCAGTTCATTCATTCTGATTTGGTGTAGCCTGCTCCTTTCTTGGCTCTCCATTTCCAATTGCTTGTCCCGTTCTTGTCGTTTTATTTCCAATTGCTTGTGTCGTTCTTGTCTTTGCTTTTCCCTTTGCTTCTCATCTTCTATCACTTCTTCTACGTACTGTCGGGTGAATGCTTCACTCTCCCCAGTTTGTTTACAGGACCATGCCAAGATTAAACGGCTGTCAAACCAATTGTCTACCTCGTATTGATCCTGCAGTCTTACTGCAAATTCTAGAAAGGGCTGGATTTCGCTATCCTTGTACTCCATGTACTTAGCTACCTCGAGGGCAATCCTATGCACTTTATCTAGATCGGCCATTATATCAGGGTGAGCAAACACTATAGAAGGATAGAACCTAGAGATCTTAGTTACCTACCTAGTCCACTAGATGCTGATTAACTTAATAGTCAATAAAATCTAGGCTAGCCTGGGAACTTTAAAAACAAGAAAGTTCGTAGCTACTCTGATCGACAAGCAAAAACCCCAAAAAACTCCAAAAAATGTAAGTGATGTAAACTTATTACTATCACTTCACCCCAGTTCTGTCAGTACTAAGCTATTGAGAGGATTGGTTACTATCATCCGAAAGAACACCCTCCCTTGGTACAAATGCAAGCTAGTAACTGACTATCTGTAGCTTCTTATCTCAGATTAAAGAGCTACTCCTGAAAAAAATATTAACCCTTAAAAAAAAAAATTTCTGACTTTTACAACAATAGTCGTCAGATTTGTCAAGCAAAAACTCAGCAGTGATACCATCAACCTTTACCAGCTGTCTCATGTGTAGCATGAACAATAAATGTAACTAAATATTTATGATTGCTGTGGAGAAAAAACGCTGTTCCGACTTCCACCCAAAAGAAATAGTTCGTTATGTCTAGGGGAAAGAAATTCCTATAATCTGCAGAACACTAAACTCTAAGAATCAAGATAGAATCTTGTGAGAGATTCCTACCAGACTGCAACCTCATCTGTTGCGATTGCTGCAGATGTAGTTCAAATCCCGGACGAGACCCCATTTGTTGTGGGCTGATGGGTTCTAGAATCCCGGACGAGCCCCCATTTGTCGTGGTTGAGTTAGTGTGTAGAGTATTTGTCGAGTTGGACAACTGTAGTGAAATCGACAAGGGATAGTGGACTGACAGAGTTATAGATTACACACACAGAAAGGTGTAAATAGGAGATGGACTTGAGACAACCTAGAAGAAGATTTACCAAAATGATCTCTCTCTCCAAGCCTCAACTCACTTATGTCTGTCTAAGCACCTCCTGCTCTCTCTCTTTTCTCTTATCAAACATAGAGATTCTAGTAAAGAGCTAAAAACAAGTTACTTATGGATGAAAGGGTCGTGAACAGCGTATTAATAAAAGTGTAAACTTTATTAAATGAAGAAAAGCATGAAATTAATGCATATCATCATACACAGCATAAATTACATCAATAATCAAATAATCATCAGTAGTCATCAATAATCATATACACCAACAACCACACACACAGATCACCCTTCATAAAACCTGTAGAACACAGAGAGATGAAATAACTGAGTGTCAGCCCGTCCGTTTTCGGGACCATATGAAATAGTCCTGACAGTGTGTTACTTGTAGATTCTTCGTGAGGGACTATGCCTACAAAACTGTCCTTGTTGGTACTATCATTGGTGATTCCTCCCTACTGGCGCGAGGTGGGCTGGAAGACTCTATTTATCTCTTGCTGACCAAATACGAACTGAGCGACAGCCTGTCTGTTGTTTTTCGTGGGACCAAATGTGCTAGCTCCAGAAAGTGCATTACTCGTAGATCCTTCGTGAGGGACTAGCCTACAAAACTTTCTTTGTTGGTGCTAAACGTTGGTGACCGCTACTCGCGAGAGGGGACTGGAACTCTGTCCATAGATGGCTGCTCATACGTGCGAAGTTCTACATAGACCCAGAAATAAACCATGGGACAAAGTCACTTGAGGACAATTGATCCCAAGGCGTGCTTATCCGGCGCTAGAATTGGCTTTAAATCCGGTTTTTGGCTGGTTGACTGTGGCTTGGCTGAGTGCCCCGTTTAGGCACAAAAAAGGCGGGTGATATGGAATTCTGCTATAGGCATGCTGGGGGGTTTTGATATTCTGGAAGCCGCAATGCTCTGGCTGGTAATCCAAGAGGCGAGTAGAGAACTACTACTGCATTTGGTGATTCCAGATTTTGCGTTGGCTCCGTTGCACTGCGTGAGCTTAACTTGGCATTGACAAAAGGGGTTTTGATTCAGGAACGGGGTTGACGATTCGTGACGCTAGCGGTATTCAGAAACCCTCTAGATCAAAGAGAATATTACGTTCTTCGCCTGACTGGAATCTGCTCTAGCGATTCGGTCTCCCTGAAACTGAGACCCAAAAAGAGACACCCTTTTACTTCAAGCAAATAATAAATCACACTAACTTTATACAGAAAGTTTCGCTCCACTATGGGATTAAATTTATTGTAGTTATTGCTATGATAGTTTAGGGCTGTCTTTAACCATGTCTCCTGTTCCTTAAAAATATCAATTATCAACACGCGCCCGCATAGGCTTAATATCTTTTGTACACCCATGTAACTGTCATTAAATGTTCTGACAGCAAAATCTCCTCCTCTTCTCCCAATCTCAACATACAGGAAACCTAACCTGTAGTTACAGTTAAAAGAATATGCTTATTCATCTTACAACATTAAGTGAATTTACATAAACAGATTACAGCATTTGAAATTACCCAGATAAATCATATGTCCCTTTTGGGGAAACAAAATATTAATATCCCACAAAATGAGTACAAAGAAAATGCAATGTTCTTGCTATAATAATACAGTTGTGGCTAGATCATAAGATATAATTATATCTATGCCTGGTGACTGCTTTCAGTGAAAGTTATAGACTAGTGCCTAGCCACACAAGTAAGCATAAAATGATCCTCCCTTGCCACTAGAAATATCTATCAAAAAGGAAAAAGTGACTATCTCCTATAATCCAGAGTTATTACCTGCATCTCACTATTCAGTTTTAAAGTGAACAATCCACACCTGACATTATCTTACAGAAATGACAGTTAATTTTGCTGACTCTTAACCCAATGGTAAGCATTCGTGGACTGATTCTACGCCTATTATCTATTATTGTAAATTCACTTAATGTTGTAAGATGAATAAGCATATTCTTTTAACTGTAACTACAGGTTAGGTTTCCTGTATGTTGAGATTGGGAGAAGAGGAGGAGATTTTGCTGTCAGAACATTTAATGACAGTTACATGGGTGTACAAAAGATATTAAGCCTATGCGGGCGCGTGTTGATAATTGATATTTTTAAGGAACAGGAGACATGGTTAAAGACAGCCCTAAACTATCATAGCAATAACTACAATAAATTTAATCCCATAGTGGAGCGAAACTTTCTGTATAAAGTTAGTGTGATTTATTATTTGCTTGAAGTAAAAGGGTGTCTCTTTTTGGGTCTCAGTTTCAGGGAGACCGAATCGCTAGAGCAGATTCCAGTCAGGCGAAGAACGTAATATTCTCTTTGATCTAGAGGGTTTCTGAATACCGCTAGCGTCACGAATCGTCAACCCCGTTCCTGAATCAAAACCCCTTTTTGTCAACGCCAAGTTAAGCTCCCGCAGTGCAACGGAGCCAACGCAAAATCTGGAATCACCAAATGCAGTAGTAGTTCTCTACTCGCCTCTTGGATTACCAGCCAGAGCATTGCGGCTTCCAGAATATCAAAACCCCCCAGCATGCCTATAGCAGAATTCCATATCACCCGCCTTTTTTGTGCCTAAACGGGGCACTCAGCCAAGCCACAGTCAACCAGCCAAAACCGGATTTAAAGCCAATTCTAGCGCCGGATAAGCACGCCTTGGGATCAATTGTCCTCAAGTGACTTCGTCCCATGGTTTATTTCTGGGTCTATGTAGAACTTCGCACGTATGAGCAGCCATCTATGGACAGAGTTCCAGCCCCCTCTCGCGAGTAGCGGTCACCAACGTTTAGCACCAACAAAGAAAGTTTTGTAGGCTAGTCCCTCACGAAGGATCTACGAGTAATGCACTTTCTGGAGCTAGCACATTTGGTCCCACGAAAAACAACAGACAGGCTGTCGCTCAGTTCGTATTTGGTCAGCAAGAGATAAATAGAGTCTTCCAGCCCACCTCGCGCCAGTAGGGAGGAATCACCAACGATAGTACCAACAAGGACAGTTTTGTAGGCATAGTCCCTCACGAAGGATCTACAAGTAACACACTGTCAGGACTATTTCATATGGTCCCGAAAACGGACGGGCTGACACTCAGTTATTTCATCTCTCTGTGTTCTACAGGTTTTATGAAGGGTGATCTGTGTGTGTGGTTGTTGGTGTATATGATTATTGATGACTACTGATGATTATTTGATTATTGATGTAATTTATGCTGTGTATGATGATATGCATTAATTTCATGCTTTTCTTCATTTAATAAAGTTTACACTTTTATTAATACGCTGTTCACGACCCTTTCATCCATAAGTAACTTGTTTTTAGCTCTTTACTATAATCTCTATGTTTGATAAGAGAAAAGAGAGAGAGCAGGAGGTGCTTAGACAGACATAAGTGAGTTGAGGCTTGGAGAGAGAGATCATTTTGGTAAATCTTCTTCCAGGTTGTCTCAAGTCCATCTCCTATTTACACCTTTCTGTGTGTGTAATCTATAACTCTGTCAGTCCACTATCCCTTGTCGATTTCACTACAGTTGTCCAACTCGACAAATACTCTACACACTAACTCAACCACGACAAATGGGGGCTCGTCCTGGATTCTAGAACCCATCAGCCCACAACACCAGTGTTATCATTACAGTAATATTCAGCTACATGTACGACGGCCTCATACTCTGTGCCAGACGTCTGTAATATAACCCGATACGGGGTGAGTTGTAACATACATTTTATCATTTTACATTTGACATGTTTAACTCGCTGGTGGTTGTACAAGTTCATTCGAGGCTGGCAACCTCAGCATACGAAAATGATACAGTCATGAACCACCACAGCAAGCGCTGGTGACTGCTTAATTTCGGTTCTTTTACAGGGAATCAAAAGCAGAAGTAGCACCAGGCTCCAAGAGGAGCAAGGAGTGAATGGTGAGGACATCATGGTGTACATATTTATTATATTAACATTTTAATAAGTTTGTATGTATATTTAAACATGTGTAAACCAGGCAAAAGTCGTTTTCGGCTGTCCAGCCACATTTTCCCCCGTCAGATTACCTGAATTAAAGATTATTTTTCATCCTATGCACTGGGTTTATGATTGATGCTCAGAGAGGGTAAAATTACTGAGAAAAAAGGGAATGGTCGGTGGAACGGACAGCAGGGAAGGCGCCTGACTAGAACCAAGAAACAAATACTTAGCAGAGACATTTGTTTTCTTCTAAAGTGTCACATAATCATTGGGTCGATCTCTTTTTCTCTCCTGCAGTATTTAGTTACATTTTGTGTGTGTACTAAATTACTTGCATTTCCGTGGTCAGCTATTTTCTTTCTCTACTATCAAGCAGATATTTTGTACTTTCAAATCATCTTACACTCCTCTCAGTGATAAGTCTGTTTGTTTATCCGTTCACCAGTGCTGGAAAAGGAGACGGATGAGATAATATTAACCGACAATCATGTTGGAAAATTTGGGGTGTGCCCGACATCAGGCTACGTTTTAGCACTAAAATCACCCAGTGAATTTGTTTAATCGCTGATAAGGCTGATGTGCCTTCCTCGACCAGATGGGAAAACGAACAATTTTGTTTGCGCAAGCGACGGGTAGTTAGATTACTTGCCTGCGCGACACATTTTTGGACCGACAAGAATGACATAATCGTTTCCGATACACCTTGCTACAAAGACATTACTTTATATGAAAGTAATATGAAGTTATTTGTAAACATTGCCGAGAGAGTGATAGGATGTTTTCATTCCATATTTAGGAGACATGACCTCTGCAGTAACGCGCAGAAATTTCCATGAGGAAATAATTTGAATTACCCCACAAAACACGCATGTTTGAAACGATCGGCAGACATTTGGAATGAAGGTACAACACCCCTTCTGATTGGAACCCTGCTTAACATCGTAACAAACAAATGCGGGGGAAGAAAGGCAATATAACCTGACGCTTCAGCCAGAGTAGAACACTGTGAAAATTCACTCACGCCAAGAAGATAACCAGACCTTGCCAGAGTTAAAACTAAAATCAGAATTTCATTTATCGGACCGGACTTAGTTTGAGCATCTTGAGGAATTATCTCACAGGAAAACTCTTCCTACATTAACAAAGAAAAACTGGAATCCAAAGGAATCTGAACACAAGTCAAAGTGGGAACTTATTACTAAAATAACAATACCCCAGACGAAGTGTAAGAGGCCTCTACAAGTGCCTTTATTTCTCTGAGCCAGCAGTCTGTGAGCTTAAAGATTGGATTGGTGGTACCAGCTGAGGGTACTATTTCTGGAACAAGTGAAGGTATAAGTGGCCTGAAGTCGACGCTAGACACCATCATCATTCGGGTCTTAGAGACGCGGGACCAACTTTGCAGTTACTCCCTGATTCTACTTGAAACATACTGCAACTCTTAAATCTTGACCAGGAACGTGAGCAATCCAGTCACCTATCTGTGAAGAATCAAAATACCAACAGGAGAAGAATCCCCAGCAGCTAAGTGTACACTTAAAAGCTGCCAAGTGAAACTTCCCCTTATATAATTCCCCATTAACATCATATGATGATGACCAATTTTTGTTAAAGAATATTCAATTTTTAATAACTGTTATTAACATAAGTGATTATTAAATTTGTTATTTATATCTATCCAAATTTAAAGTTGATTTAATCATTTTGAATGTGTTGTATCCGTATGTCTCAGATAATTTCTTAAATACACACAATCAGAGCTACTAAATAATAATAAGAGGAAATTCTCTGAATTAAGATACCAGTGTGTTATACCAGCTTGATACCAGTCTGTGGAGCAAGAGTTAGTAGTCTACGCCAAATGCCTGCCTTTGACGGGTTGTGAAGATCCTTGCCTTGACGTTAGGAGAGGTTACTCATGCAACTACGCCTGGGACGTGCCTTCACCACAGAAGTCGATAACTGACGGAGCAGTCAGCAAACCAGTCCCACATCTTGCCAGATAAGTGGTATTAATCTGGCCAAAACAAATAATTCTCACCACCCAAATAAACCACCACTTGAACAATTTCTATGCAGAGAACTCCACATTTTTTTTAAAGTCCATCAGCTTCACTTATTTATTTACTCATGTTAAAGCATAATTGATTATTAAATGTGTTAAATGTATTTACAAATCAATAGCTGATTTAATTATTACAGAGAGAAGCGCACACGAATGAATCAGTTATCTTAAATATAAATACAACAGAGCTACTTAAGTAATATTTTACTGAATAATTCACTTGGGGCTCAGAACGAGCTAATATACGAGTATTTTTCTCTTCATAGTAGGGGCAGGCAAATGCAAAGTTCACAATAGCCTTGAAAAATTCAGCGTCGTACTTGATTTCTGAAATATCCTATGAAGACTCCATAAAATACCTCGTAGAAGTACCATCCTTCTATTTACAACTCTGCCAACAGCAATCTTGAGTGAATGTTGATACCTTTAAAGACCCTCATTGTATACTCTAAATTTTGGCCATTGTTGGACCATCACTGCACAGCACAGGAGACAACCCGTGACACTTGGAAAAGAAGATCTCTGCATGTGAATGATGAATGGTGCTAGTTCCACCATTTGTGGTTTCACCACTTCTAACGGCCGTCGCTTTAATCTTACTGTGACATTCAGGGCCTTTCAGAAGTGGCCCGTCCAGCAGGAGAATTTAGCCATGGCTTCACACAGAAGAGAGGCCCAATGTTTGAAAATATTTTAAATGATTATTTATTTCAAAATGTAATATTTGTCTTTAAATACTGTGTGGAAGAAAACAATCATATTCCTTCAAATAATCGTTCATTATTGATTATTTATTGACTTGTCCATGTTTGTTGAAGTTTTTTGGTAAAACGTTTTTACGGGATGGGGTAACCAGCCCAGTGCCCTACCCTCCTTAGTCGCTTTTTACGACATGCATGATTGCGAAGAAGACGCTGGATAAGGATAGGACACACATTGAGGAAACCTGTTGATAGCATTACAAGGCAGTCCTTGCTCGTATAATCCACAGGGAAAGAGAGGCAGAGGTAGACCAAAAAAAAAAAAACACGTGAAGAAGAGAACTGGAAACAGAGGTGAAAATGATGAGGAAAATATGGGAAGAACTTGAGTGGATGTCACGGAACAGGAGGATTTGGCATGTGTTTGTTGAAGGCCTATGCTCATTGGGGAGCTAAAGGGTATTGATTGATTGATTGATGATTTATATTTTGTTTATTTCTAACGTGTTATAAGAGCATTTGCATTGCATGAGGCTAGTTGCTAGTTGCAACCGGCGAATTTAAAAAAAATAATAATAATATTAGTTTTATGATAACATTAGATAAAGTAAGAGCAAAAGTAAATAAACGATGGGATTTTAACAAGGAACAAAATATGACTTCATCTGAATTTATAGAAAAATATATATAATAATGAATTGACAACCACATTCTCTATATGCCTGTGCGCGCACACAGAATCTGTACAATTATAATAATGAATTGACAACCACATTCTCTATATGCCTGTGCGCGCACACATAATCTGTACAATTATAATAATGAATTGACAACCACATTCTCTATATGCCTGTGCGCGCACACAGAATCTGTACAATTATAATAATGTTTATCTTTTCATTTCAAAGTAAATCAGTAAGTATTTAAGACTAAAATAAGTCGGCATTTAGAATGTATAATTCAACGGGCCACAATGGTTAATATTATATAACGTAACGTTGTCAGAAAGTGCCAAAAACCTTGATAATTTATGACTATTTCTTTCTTATTTTTTTGATACATGTTGACTTATAGGTGTATGAAGGTAAGAATCATTCGTAAGATATTTAAAAAATCAAATATTGAAACAGATAGTTGAATACAAATTATACCTTTAAAAAAAGTAAGTGAAGAAAGCCTAATAAAACGTAATTGCATATGACTATGAATGATGTTTATTTGTGGTGTAACTATTTCTTTTGGTAAAGGAAAATGAATGATTAAATTATATCCTTAAAAAAAGTAAGGCTAAAATAAACTTTTCCCTCCTCAACATGACAAAGCTGAACAGAATGACAATTTGAATGAAAGGGATGTTGTGTTGTGTTCCTTGTGGAACTGTGACAGCCATTTGTGAGTTTTGTCAGTCCAACACTTTCTCAAAGACACGTTCAAATTTCTAAAATCTCTTCTTCCACATCACTATCTTCAGTGATTTCCAATAGAAATAGTAGCAGTGTCATTCTAATCCTCGCAATTTTCGCCACCATCATAAGAATCAACATAGATATAACCAATTTCCGCATCACAGAGCCTAAAATGATATTCAGAAACAGTAGCAAGGGCAGTAAAATAAAAATTGACAAAAGCACAATTCTTCACAGTTTGTCCTCACAAAGAGAACACATTTTTATTTAATTGGTTAACACTTCAATACAAATAATATAAGACCGTTTCAAACATTCATAAAAAGTTTAAATAAATATATCACACAGTTTTTACTTCGCTGGCCTGGAAAGTTCCTTGAGTGAAAATAACGAACGAGCTCACATATCGTAGGTTTCCACAACAAAGTTTTCTTCCACGAGTATGCGAAAAACACGCTATTAAAAAAAAAAAAACAACAACCCACAAATGTACAATTATGCCTTAGTTGTACGTCCAAGTGGACGCGGAAACATGTAGCTATATTGAAAGCGTGGCGAACCGGAAGATAGCCTGATCGTAGAGAAGATGCTTTGATACAAGTGAAAAAGTAACGCGAATTTTAAGATACATTCACTATTTTCATGGAGCGTAGATGTCATTTGCTTTATTACATACAATCACTTCTTATCCTAGCACCCATAGATACCCTTCGACGTTTTCTACTCTCTTCTGCTTGCTGTGAGAGCGTCTTTTTGCCCAATCTGAGGTGGCGTCGTAGAGAGCATCGCCTCTTAGCGCGATCTTCATCCTCCTAGGTTGCTGGATTTATGTTCAGTGCTCTCAAGTCTCTTTTGCACTCATCTTTGAACCTCAGCTGCGGTTGCCCATCTGTTCTCTTGAGTCGAAAGGAAAACCAGGAAAAAATGAGCTGAAGGCTGTCACCCCAGGGCCGCATTCCCTTAGTCCAGGGTTCCCAACCTTTTCTATGCCCCGCACACCTAGGAATTGTTTGATTAATGTTCGCACCCCCTACAAAAGTAATATCACATTTGAAGACGAATAAATCAAATTGAGACTCTTGACCTTATGCTTCTTTGTCGCATCCCCCTCCCGA
Organism: Oreohelix idahoensis; assembly: GCA_024509875.1. Classification (NCBI taxonomy): domain Eukaryota; kingdom Metazoa; phylum Mollusca; class Gastropoda; order Stylommatophora; family Oreohelicidae; genus Oreohelix; species Oreohelix idahoensis. The sequence continues at coordinate 29,951 of JAMPIV010009612.1, forward strand.
AATGCCATCTCGCACCCCAGGTTGGAAACCCCTGCCTAAGTCAGTTCTGACTGGAGGGTCTGTTATTATTATATACACCAACCAATAAATTGAGTACGTTTTCGTCGACCACCTAATTAATGCCAGAACATAAAGCATAGATATTTATTCACTGTCCCACGTAATTCCCGGGGGTCTCTGAGGAGAAAAAGAAAGAATAAGGCATGTCGTAAAGGGCGATTAATTTGAGCTTGTGCATGGGCCTGGTAACCTCATCAAGTGAAACGAATTGCTACAGAAGCAATTGCAGCAGAGTACATGAATGTTTTGTGACAGGTCTCCGCAGGGGGACTAGATACAATGGTGGCTCTATTCTCCACACTGAGCGACAAGTAAAATGATGATTCAGCCATTCATTGATTTTGTTTAATCTGTGTACATAGACAAAGATTTGGGGAGCCGTGGTAGCATAGTGGTTAGTGCTTTGGCTTCCTAGCTCAGTGGTCTATGGTTCGATCCCCAGATGAGGTGGGATTTTTTTTAGGCCGCAAACGGCTCCTGGGTCGACGCAGCCCCAAATGGGTACTAGAGCAACTCTGGGAAGGTTAAGGCGGCCGGCGTGATGCTGACCACATCACCCCTAGTGTGCCGATGGTCAAGAAAATATGGGCCTAACACCATATTCCCAATATGCCTCAATGGGCGTGTAACGGGATCCTTTACATAGACCGAAATGCACCACTTAAATACATGTATCATTGTATTTGTAACCACCTCATATTTGTAGAGGCTCGTGATGACAGCAGCCTTCAGCGAACAATTTTGGACGTGGACAATGACCCAGTCCTTCCTCCAGGAACAGAATTTAAGACTCCAAGTAGTAGATTTTTTTTCTTCTGGCATTTAAGATTCCAGACAATAGATATTTTCTGAATGTTCCTTTTCCGCCTGTTAAGGGCCACCGCTGCAGAAGATACCCATGCTGGTGTGACGAAATGAAAATAATCTAGGTTCCAAGTCCCAATGAAGCTACCTCAAAACATTCTCAAACTGATAACTGGCCAACTGTGCCAACGACATCAAGATATCCATATTTATCGTTCCACGTATACATATTTAATACGATTCCACATGACATAACGCATTGCACGATTCCTATATCGATTGATAATATAGATCCACTATGTCACACTCAGGAGCCGCGGTAGCATAGTGGTTAGTGCACTGGATTCCTAGCGCAGTGGTCTATGGTTCGATCCCCAGATGAGGCGGGAATTTTTTAGGCCACAAACGGCTCCTGGGTCGACCCAGCCCCAAATGGGTACCAGAGCAACTCTGGGAAGGTTAAGGCGGCCGGCGTGATACCGACCACATCACCCCTCGTGTGCCGACGGTCAAGATAATATGGGCCTAACACCATATTCCCAATATGCCTCAATGGGCGTGTAACGGGTTCCTTTACATTTTTTTTATGTCACACTTTATCTTCCACTAGGACACAATACACCCGTGTGTTACCGGGGCCCGAAAGGGGAGCAAAGAATAGTAACACTGTCCCCTGCCAAGCATGTCGTAGAAAGCGACTAAGGAGGGTTGGGCATGGGGCCGGTTACCCCATCCTGTAAAAAATTTAAACCACAAAAAACTTCAACAAATATGGACAAGTCAAATAAAGAAAATAAAACACAGCCATCCAAGACAGGGGAAGGTCCTCTCGTGGGGAGGCGTATGATGCAACACAGAGAAAGCCGAAAGGAGTCTGTGTTGCTGAGAACATGGAAAGAACTTGAGATGATGGCACGTGACAGGAGGACTTGGCATGTGTTTGTTGAAGGCCTATGCTCCTTTGGGAGTGGAGGGTTATGAATGAATGAAAGGACACAATTCCTATATCATATAATAGACTCTAAGTTCCAGTGGAATGCCTTCCTTAACTGCAAGACATGCAGCATACACTTCCAATATACACAGCGGAATTAACAATGTCGCTAGGCCAAAACAAAGGCACGTTATCTGCGACTTACGCATAGCGACCACAAAAAGTGCCAACACTTGTGAGCACTACATTTACTTCAAGTATAAAACTCACATGTGGCGTGCAAAAGACATTCGCCACAGCAGGAAACTTGCGCCAAAGCACCTCACTAACTTTAGTGGCTGTAGTTCGGTAGCACTTAATTTACAATACGAGGTTGCTACCACCAATCACAACCTCATTGTAAACGCCTGGGGCGAGCAGTTGTCCTATTTTTTCATTGTCTTCGGAAACCCCCCAGAAATAACATCATGAAGAGACAAAGATATAATAAAACCACAGTACCCTCAGGCAGTCGTACAAGGCAATTAATATAAGGTTCTAGATGGTGTTGGCAACGTCATTATGTAAAACAAATTAACACAGAAACCACCCCTGAAAGAGCATGTGACTGCTTGGTGCAGGCTTCCGTCAAGGGAACCAGCTACAGTGGTGGTTTCATGCTCCACAAGGAGCGGAAAGGAAGATGATCATGATAACAACACAACTTGTAGTAACCGTTGATAGAAAAACAGAAGCCACATGGAGCTAAATGGTTTGCGTTGGTTTGAAAAAAAAAATTGGCAGAAAATATTCCATAAAACTGGAAAGACTGTAATAGTTTCATAGAAAGAAGAAAAAATTATAGTAACGAAAACACTAGACATTAAAGAGAGCACTCATGCTTGACCGTCATGCAGGGAAAAAAAAAAAAGTATATAAAGATGCTAGTAAAGATTACAAAGCCAGTAGCAGTCGAGACTCGAGTAAGATATACACAGTTAATTTTCAGGAACGAAGAGCGATGTTGAGAAGCAACATTAACCCGAAAGCAAATACGCTAAAAGAAGATTGAATTTCTTTTGTATTTTTTTAAGAAGGCAGTTTCCGACAGGAGTAGTGAACTTCGACTGTGTTTGATTTTGTTTTATTAACACATTGATTAAAAGTATCATGACGTTGCTAAGTATTAGTTAATCAACTTGATAATTTTTTTTTTTTTAATTAATGAAAAAAAAATCCCGTTCAACCTCTGATGGGTTATAATTAGGATATATATTGTTTTCAATTCCAAATAATATGAGCAACTGCCGACATGAGAAAGTGGCATCACATTTGTCAAATCAATGTAAATAGGGATAATCACAATTGTGCTTACCAACGGGCTGATCACCTGTTTGCCAGTCACTTCGATTACGGAAACAACAGCAAATGGATTGATTTGCCGTTGCCCTAAAGACGCCAATAGGCGTGATGGGAAACAATGGCAAAGAAAACCTATCTGCTGTTGCCCTAAGACGCCACTAGGCGTAATGGCCACTGACTGCTTTGACGGTCGGTGGCTAAGGACGGAAGAAGAAGAAGAACAATTGTGCTTATACGTTAAATAAATAGAAAAAAAATAAAATAAAAAATAAAAACAAACAAACAAAATCAAGAAGAAACTATGAACAAGAATAATATTAAAGTGGAGGGGTGTAAAGGCCTAGTGGTTCTAGTTATATAACGGACTTTAACAGATATTTAATTGACTTTCATCTGTTTAAAGTCACATGCATTGTAAGAACAGCATCAGACCTTCACATTCCCAGCCACTATATATTAACATGTGTTCGTGATAAATATTGTTTGACTATATTATGCAGTTCCCTAGGTCTGTCTATTCTCAACACCTATTCTATATTTATAGGTAAGTTGGATGCTTGCAAATAACACTGACTAACAAAAAAAAAATTTTTTTTTCTTTCTCTAACATTTCTATGTTTTTCTGATCAATTTTAATGCGCTGTTTTTAAATCTGCAAACCGTTTTTCTCTATCAGGTCGGGATCTCTAGAAATACGCAATTGAAGTTTTTTAACAACGCATACAGTATTACAACATCATTTGTACAAGAAGTATAACAGTTATGTAGGCTTGAATTTCTTTGCAGTCGACTTTCGTCGGTGAATGGCATGTGGTACATCGCGATGAAGCATCCAACAATAATCAGCAAGCATGGTCACACTCCACCGTCCTTGATAACGTGACTCCATTACGGCGATATCTTGATGGAATCGTTCTCCATGTTCATCGCTGACTTCGCCAAGGTTGTCAGGGAAAAAGTCAAGATGCGAATCGAGCAAATGGATTTTGAGGGACATGTTACAGCCCATAATTCTGTATGCATCTATGCACTGCTTAACAATATGCACATAGTCGACAGATTTGTGATTTCCCAGAAAGTTATCGACGATCGATTTGAATGCCATCCATGCGCGAAGTTCACTACCATGTAACAAGTTCTCGAATTGTTTGTCTGCAATAACTTTCCTAATCTGAGGTCCTACAAAGATACCTTCCTTTATCTTTGCATCGCTAATCTTTGCATCGCTAATTTGCGGAAACTTTTCTCGAAGATAAGTGAAAGCTTTGCTCGTTTTATCTAACGCTTTTACGAAATTATTCATGAGCCCCAACTTTATATGTAACGGTGGTAAAATGATGCTGTCTTTGTTAGCTAATGGCTCGTGTATTACATTTTTATGCCCGAGCTGCATACGATCCCTGATAGGCCACACCTTTCTTGCATAATGTTCCTGTCTGTTGCGGCTGTCCCATTCACATAGGAAGCAACAAAATTTAGTATACCCAGTCTGCATGCCCGTGAGAATTGCAATGACCCTTAGGTCTCCACAAATCCGCCATTGTTAGTCATTGTACTTTATTTTTGCCAAAAGTATAGCCATATTGTCATAAGTTTCTTTCATATGAACAGAGTAGGCGACTGGAATTGATGAAAATAAATTTCCATTATGCAATAACACGGCTTTTAGACTAGTCTTGGAAGATTCGATGAAAAGTCGCCATTCGTTGACTATGTGCTCATGACCGAGGTGCACCATTAGACCTTTTACATCTTTGCAATAGCAAATGTCATCATCCATCTCAAAGTATTGAACAAGTTCTCTGTGTCTATGACGAAATTTAGATATCGGAGTATTGGGCGCTAAAAAGATTCCATTCTCTGAGTCGCGAACCGAGTAATTCCGCTTGTCCTTTGGTGAGAGCGAGATCACGTATTAGATCTGAAAGTTCTGAATGGTTAATTAAGTGAACACCATCATTCACCGGTACATAATCCGAGTCAGAATTAGTTTCTAAAGCAGGTAAACTATCACTTTCTGATGGTTCATTCACGTCCAACGGATATTGTTCTGGTGGAACTGGGATCGGACACGTGATTGGATCATGAGGCACTGGTTTCGAAACCGATTCAATATTTGGATAAACCACAGACTTTCTAGTTTTAAAAGTGAAACCATAGATATTTTTCAAGCAGAAGTAACAATCAGTAGCGTGATTTGTCGGTTCACGCCATATTACTGGCACTCCAAAAGGCATCGACTTATGCTTCGGCGATTTTCGTAACCAACCTGCCAATGTATTTGCACAAGTCGAACAAACTGCATTTGGCTTCCAAGATTTATTTGCATCATCAACTTTCGAATCGAAATAAAGTTCATATGCTTTCTTTAGCAATGGTGTAAAGTTTTTCTGGTGAACACGATCGGTAAAATATCCGCACACGTAACAGAACAGATCAGCCGAATTTCTACAACTTCTAGAAGCCATATTTCACTCAGAATTATTTCAAAATACAGTAACTATTTGAAATATAACGTAACATATGTCATGCATCCATTTAATAACACAATGTGGCTAAAATGAATTACAGTGAGACGTGTGTTTGATGTCACCCAAATAATTCGCCAGCGTCGTTAAGCAGACCCAACCACCCTCGTCCTTGAAGCCAAGAAGTAGTGAAGAGTCCGCAGCTACTTTTTGTATACAGTTCTTCCGCAGATATATCTGCACCTCACATAGTATTCGTTTGGCCCGGAGACCCGTGGACATTGGCGCACCACCATAACATAGACTATCCGCGGGCTAGCAGTGAATCAAACGAATACCGGAGACTCTATCTTGCCGGACACAGTAATCAGACTCGCACACAAAGCGCCCATGACTGCGCCAGACGACATACATCCTCTTATTCTGTACACCCTGTCCGCACTCTAAATACTTGGCCATTATTAGCCTGAGCACTCTCAGGATATATAGACTAAACTCTTATACAACAACGTAATCCCAGGTCCGAGGGTTACTCCATCCCTCTCACTCCAAGTTATCACACGCGCAAACGCGCTTTCTCATAGATAACTCATGATCACATAGCATACACACCTAGAGATCACATCACTCTATCACACTCTTAGCAGACTACTCACCTCTCCACGCGCTCTTATGAACGTTCTTCTAATCTGATAAGCAGCGCCTATATCACTAGTCAACTCCACGTGATCATCCGTTCATCCGTTGTAAAGACGCAAACAGAGTGACAGTTCGCTCTGCTACACTGACTCCATATACAGATCAGACATGGTCCGCAGAGTTCCTCTATTGTCATGCTGACTCCGTCGAACTCAGGTATCCCCGCTCTCCCCGCGCCGAGCCTATCACAAGACTAGACAATCTCCCAAGCCCACTTTTCGTAAAAGAGATTTAAGATCATTCCAATCCTATCGCAGCCTTTATAATATCTTTTCTACAAACCACTCTCTATTTCACACATCACCATGAAGCTCCGCTGACTCCCGTAGTTCTCCATGACTATGCACCTACCAAGAGAAGCCAGCCAAGTTAGATCATGCTCAAGTATAGCCTCATCTCCATCCTGTTTTCGCTATGACACTTCCATCAATGTGTCTCTATCACTGATAAAGCACCTGTCATTCTGCCTCTACAAGCTCTCCTATTCCCAGCGCCTCACTGCATTCACCCCAGTGTGACTCGTCACGTCTCTCGTGTCTACGATAATTAAACAATGTCTCCTACCTAAGACGTCCACTCAGTTCCAAGTCTGCTCGATACCCCACATGACGGTCACGGCGCCTCTCTCTTTTTTTTGTGGCGTGTTTGCGCTCTCTGTGTGTGACAGCTCGAATATTTAGTGAAGTGATCATGTGTTCATATGTTTTCTCTATCTCCTCGCCTAGATTCTGCCGATGTACTCGTAATATCACCTCATCAACCAGTATACCAGTAATACATTGTTAACGTTATCTACTGAGCTATACTTATTATTATAATTTACTACACTATTCATCGATGACATTCTAACTTTAACTACTTACCACATAGCAATAAACCGAGACAGATATATCCGGCGCTACCCTCCTAAACCCCTATCTCAAAATAGAACTTCTGTCTCGCTGTCAGACGCCAAGTCTGCTCTTCTGTAGCTCCATCATTGCGTTCAAAATATACTCTCCACTATCAGCGATATGTCGCGATGCCTCATCGAGTTGCTCCTAGTATAGACAAACGGTTCTGATTAACATCATCTAAACCCTCTTAGAAGAAGACAATCATCAATAATTAGGATATGTAATCAGTATATATTGCCACCTAGACGAGAACGTCACTTTCTTTGTGGAGCATGTCGAACTCACATCAGGCTATAGGTCCACACATCTCCAGTTACTGTCACTGTCCTCTCACCTGCGAAATCCTGTCTAGTTCACTCTTACTTCGCCTGTGATATAATAAGATCTTAGTCTGAGTCTGGACATCCGTGACTTTACCTTATCACTCGACACCGCCCATAATATCTCTAGATCGTGTTCACCTAACAGAAATAGAACGCTCAAATTGTCTAACACAGAAACTGAACTATAGAGCTAGTAAAATCTGTGTGACACAGCGCCATATCCATATTCAGTGTAGGCTTCTTGTCACAGCCGTTTACTTTAGTTAGCCACACTTTGTGTATTTCTACTGATGATATTACGCTTATAGTGATACGTCCCTACGCAGTTCAAACTACACTTGGCCTAAAACACTGTATATCGCTGTATGTATATCCTGCAGTGCCTAGAGTGCGTGCTTTGTAGCACATTTCTCTCTCGTGTAGTTCCTGTCTCCTATCTCAGTGTTTGTAACAATAGCTCATCAATATAACATAAATGTTGCTGCTCTACATCTATGTACTCACTACTATTCGATCACTGACTCTCTTCTCTAGATATCTCTCTGACTTCCCTCCTCGACATACTCGCCAATGTTTGTATGGAAGCTTCGCACCACTTTAGATCAATTCAGCAGTTATCTGAAATTGCCACACCTGTCACGTGCCATGAACCGCTCGAACTCGCTCAACTTAGATACATTGCTCGTCATGAAAAATAGACTGAAACTCCCGTCTGATTAGAATCTCAGAATAATGTATATGCTATGAACGCGTGTAAAGTGGTTGTCGTGTTGTTCATCATTAATATGTGTCCCCACTGAATACTTAACAGACTGTGTATTGTATATCCTCTAGTCTATATGCTGTATAACACCGCCGTCCTCATATAGATAGGAGTGATGAGTTCTCGGTGCTCTCATACATGATTAAACGGATAAAGCGATAGGAAGTGTCGACGCCAGTTAAATTAGCTATAAAAATAACGCCATCTAGCCGCCTCTCCCTGTTACATCCCGCACTCCAACAGACTTGTCTAGCAATCTATTCATCAGCTACTCCATTGACGGCCTAGTGACTTAGTGTCCTGCACTTGTGAATGTGAGTAAGAGAAGTAGAGATAGTGGTTCTGACGTCTGTTCTGTATCTATGCTGTGCTGCGTGCTTCAGCACACCAACATAACCGTTCACCAAACCTCAAGTGTCAACACGTCTCTCTCTATCTCATGAGACGCCGCGTTCATATGATGGTTGAAGGAAGCTGTGTCGAGAGAGTGGACCCAGCGCCGTAGGGTCGATGAGTGATGCATCCGAGTCATACCATGACGAGTGTCTATGTACTCAGTCATCTCACACTGCCTTTTCGTTTAGTCGCTCTGTTTCTCTGTGCGGTGCTATAACTTATAGGGTCATGTGCAGAGCTCTGTGTCATATGAGTGCCAAGTATTTTTATAGTTCTCGCGCACAAAGGAGAAGGGTGTTAGTAGGTTCAAGTAAGTCTTAGGAACAGCTCTATGTGATGTGACACCTCATGTCACAATGGGGATGTATTATAAACCGTAGTCCAGTGTTAGAACAGATAGTACTGGAGTCATACCTTTATCTATATTATGCGCTACACTCTCTAAATCGCGCTCGATAAATTGTCAGTCTAAACGACAGATCTCAGTTACGAAAGAGATATAAACCACTGGACAAGACTAAATCCTGGACTGAGCCAAATAAATGTTATACGCACAACATAGCTTCTCCACTGCTCGCTAAAGTCATTATCCCCCCCCCCCGTACATTCCTCAATCACTCTACTCTCCGTCACCAGACCGTCCACGCTAATGGCACATCGCTCAGACTCGATATCGCTCGTCCGACCCATGCACGTGCGCCCCCCATTAAGTCAAGTCATCTCGTTTTTGGGCCACCTCAGGAGTCAGCAGTATTTGCTCCGCCCCGTTGAACTACCCCTCGTCATACTCACAAGTCCTCACGGAGCACGCTCCTGCAAGTCGCTCTAAACAACCCACACTTACTACCGCGCAGAAGATTTCATACAGCACTCACAGCTGAAGTTGTATGACGATATGAATCGCGTCTGAAATGACTTCTCTGCTGTATCTCTCTCTCACGCCCCACGTAGCTCGACTGATCGCCTGTCGCTGTCCCCACCTGTCATAATAGCGCAGTAGAATACTAATCATAGTAACCATAGAGACAATCTGCCACAACAATGATTATATGGTATACATAATATCTCATATAGTACAGCTCTGCTGATCACTCCTCACTATTAGACTTTCCAGACCTGCATCCTTTACCTAACACACTCTCTCCACTTATGCCACTAACTACTGCTACTCATCAGATAATACAATCGTCTTCTTAACTACTCCACTATGCACCAATCCTGCATGGCTATCCTGATCCCTTCTAACTTCCGTCCTCTACCATGCTTTCATCACACCTCTCGGGCAATAGGCATCTCGCCCCTATCAGCAGGACTACCGACCTTTCTTGGTCGCCAATCACTCGCGTTCGTGCCCCTTAACAGAATTCCGTCTCTACAATCATCACTTTTTTTCACATCTGACGTACTATACCCTCTTCCTTCCCCTTGATCGACCCTCGCTTCCGGCACCAAGTCTTGCTCACCACTGGACCCGAGTGCTCCAGTCATGCTTCAGTCCCTTCTTCCTCCGTCCGCTCCCCTCGCCTGCATTGATAGGCACCCTTTCCCTGGTCTTCTTCCCTCGCACATGGCATCTCCACCCCCTTCCGATCGACATACCTCGACACACGCCCAGCTTCCGACCACCGCCTGTACTGTCATTTTTCGCACGTCTCTTCGGCCCTTTCGCCAGTCCCTGTCATTGTCTGTCCCACTACCGCCCGTTCCTTCATCAGCCACTGAACTGCGCTCAGAGCTCTCTTACGGCTCTCATAGAACACATAACATGACCTTCCTTGTTCGCGCGCTCCTCACGGTAGTATAGCTACTCATGCTCCAGTTCAATCACCAGTACTGTAGAGAGAGCGGAGGAAGCATTCTGCTACCTTCGAATGTCCGCACCACTTTAGATAAACTCACAACCATACAAATATAAACTTACCTGCAGATTAATCCTCGCTGCGCGGACCCGCCTCACCTCATTACTCGCTCTCACAACGCCCTCACTTTCTCTAAACTCTACATACCCACCCGTGCCCACTACATTTCTGTACGCACACTACTAGAGATAGGAACGCTGTACGTTCACAACCATTGCCATCCAGCTTCTAATCTATTAACACAGTCAGCACCATATCGCTACACACCATGCGCTTGCCACGTCCCTTCTCCCGTAATTACACGCTGTAAATCACAATAGTTGTAACACTTCTGTTTCACGTCGCCCTTACTAATACCCCCCCACCCCCAACTCCACAGCACACCGCACCGCTCTATGTCGCCCTGCCCATGCGTTATATCAGATCGCCGCATCCAATCACTCGCAGCCCATCTGTACTCGCTTCCGTTTCCTACTATAATGATCTGGTCAACACCCGCTACTCTACATCCCCCCTTGATCACACACGACCTGAACCTTCCTCCCTGCCTATCTTCTTCCTTCATACTCCCAACTCACAGATACTACACAGATCTTACTGCCCCACGTTCCGCATCTTGACCACCACGCACACGTCCATTCTTCATATCTCACATGTATATGTCACTGTCTTAAAGAGGATACTGACGCCATGTAACTGTCTCCTTCCAGATCATACAACAGACCCAAACTAGTATATCCCTGCCTTGGTCGTCGTCAACTACAGTTTGTGCATTATCTTACTGCCTCTTATAGAATTCCACCATAACAGTGTCTGTAAAAGTGTGTGTAGATCTCTGATATACACCGTAGACCTCATGTAGTATAATTCATGTAAACTAGAAGCTCGTGGTCGGTCGACTAGTGACTTACCAACTCGCGAACGATGTACTGCTCGATTCGCTCATTCCACCACACGTAGCATAGCGAGATATCTAGCTCTGTAGACATTACTATCCCTTATTTCCAGTCTTCTCTATAACCTTAAGTCCTCTATTGTGTGAATAATTCGTATTAATTCTTAGATTACTAGATCTCGCCAGATGTTGTGCAGAACTGTGACCCTGCATACCACTATTCTCTCTCTATCCTCCGAACTTCAACGCCGTCTCCATATACAGAACCAATAATCCCTCTCCTCTCTCACGACTACCCTCAACTATACCTATACCTATATAACCTATAGTAGACCCGTCTCACTTATATCATTGAGAGACTACTAACAAACACATTGTCCTCTTCTCACCACCCTAGTAACCTTTCATTGCTATGCGTCTCTTAAGCGTCCTGCACATCGCAAATATAGTCTTGCCTCTCGCTGCCCCATCGTGTGCTGAACGCGTACAAGCGTACGTCTCGTGAGTGTATAAAGATGCGCGAGATGCTAGATCTTAGCTGAGAATGACAGGATTTGTGGAGTCTAGTAGCATGCACTTTAAAGCGTGAACTCGCAGCGCACAGAGAACTCAGATCCTTGACCCCATCCATCGATACGCACTATACTGTGCTGACTTCTACAGTCTCTACAAATGCACCGCGCATCCTCAACCCCTCTCCCCCTCCTGCTATCACCTAACATTCTCAAGGAGCATCTAGCCGCTTACATCAACTTATATCTCTCACAACGATCACAAAACCTTCCTCACAAGCTCATTCGCATAAAATTACGTCTCTACTAGTGAATGAGTAGCTTGAGTATGCATCCCAAGCTGTACCTCCGTTTTATATGTCTTTTATCGCAAACCAACAACACTATATCAAACTATGAAATAAATCGCAATATAAAGACGCGACTCGTCGCGTTCACACAGATAGGACACTCATACACCGAACCAGACCTATTTACCCTGAAAACGCTCCAATTCTATAATAAAACATCACCACTATGCACCACATACAGTCTCTCACTCTTTTCGCACAATCAACTAGCAATGTGAAGAGACTAGATCTAGGTAACTGTACCGCTATAATCTCACATTCCTATCGGTCCCGCGCGCGACGTCTCCGCATCCAGTCAGCGCAGCCATCCTCACTCCCTCGCCTACCGCCACCACACGCTATCTTTTACGTCATAACCTTAACCCTCACCTACCGTGCTTTCATACTCATGCAAGGAGCAGACCAGAGATACTCGTCACCCGCAACCCACTACTGTCTAAAGCCAACCTTCACTGCGTCCACCCTCATTCTCACCACTCCGCACCCAGCACTATCGCCAATACATACCAAGTGATGACACTCGTGACACCCGCCGTCTGTGGATACGGATCATACTCATCGCACTGCTCAATTATCCAGAAGCTCTGCGTATCAATATATCGATCCACCGTCTCTCCATGTATCCCCCAGAGCGTTTCTCTCTCTCACGCGATCAGTCTGACTCCACCCTCCTCCCTCTCATAGCCTCATTACTATCTCTCTCCATCAGCTAGTACTCTAGATTCACACACTGTGATTGATCTCCTGCACTCTAGCTTACCTGCGCACACGATCCGATGCGGTAATCATCTTAGAGTGAGAGTGTCTCACTCCTCGTCATACTCTCTTATATATCGTTGCATGCTTTCGAGTGTCGTCGGCTTGTGTTGATCCTCCACTTGGACAGTCACACGCGTAGACAAGAGCTATCCTAGAATCAAGACGAGATGACGATAGCGTTTCTAGACCCTCCTGACAGCGATAAGGTCGTTGCGCGTGTCACAAGAGCATGTACTTCACCGGCAAGACTCAAGGATACCATTATTATGGCACTTCTATAAGTACAAGAGAAATCAACACCCGCGAACACCCCCAGTAGTTCGGATGTCGACTCTGACCATCGTAGCCTTAGAACGCACCGATTCCTCAGAAACCCAATCTGTTTCTGTGAATCCAGAGTCGTGCTCCTCTAGCTAGACGCGCATCGCGCAGGCTCTTCCCCGTCCTCACTCGACACCTAATGAGTCTGACGTACACGTCTCTCTGAGATCCTATTGCCAACTGTGGTGCCGCACGCTCCCGTCTCTCGCTTGTGCGGCCACACCAGGACATATGGATACGCCCCCCCGCTCCACTCTATCCGTTTTACTCTCTATCCCTCCTGCGACAACGATCCGTGCCGCCCAGAGTAAATCGCACTGAATTCAATGCGGGCTGGACATCTCTAACCTATCTACGTAGAGATACGAGCATCCTTGTAGCAAGGCGACGTCTCCTCATACACACCACCACTACCTACATACTCTCGGTCGCCCTGATTAGTCAGCGACTGAAATAGAATATAATAGATCGCTAACGATATCATCTTCATATACTCATACCTTCCTCTCATCATAACTCGTCAACTTCCTTATCTAGCTTCTCATCACCTTATCTCACTCAATATGTATTAAGTTAGAACCATGCTAAACCCTCAACTCCTCCTTACTTTGTGTGAGTCCCTCACACTATCCAATAGTGCAATTACATCCCCTCTCTTCTTATCACTCGATGCTAATTGCCATCACAGATCTCGACCGACTAAGAAAATAACGCATCCTGCTCTCACACCCCCATCTGACTCTCCCTACAGCGGCTACATCTAACAGAATCGCTACCGCGCCGCCCCACCTCCCCCGATGACTCAACTGCCACACACAGCATCGATAACCGCGAAAAACTATGCAGCTCTGCTTGGCCTATAAATACCACACCAGACACGGGCCCCCCCCTGCACCCCTCGAATCCTCTCTGGTCGCTCTAGAGAGCGGCCACGCCCCTCCCGCCGCGCTCACCACCACACAAGCTCTACGCTATACTCGTCCCTGTATAGTGCTAACCTCTCTGCACACACAACCCGGTACCGAGCTTTTACTGCGCCCAGCTCTTACACGCTCCACCCTCTCCTGCTTCGGCCCCTGACTACGGGTCAGGTCTTCTCCCAACGTAACACCCTCAATGCAAACCAGCCCTCGTAAACCAACCACCTTCGCTCGTCTCAACCGCACTCCATATCACTGAACTACTTTCAAAAAACCTCCTATCTCTCCAGTCATCACCACCACCGCGTCCTCCACTCGATCCACCATACCGCATACCATCCATCTACTCCCCCACACATACTCAAACTCTGATACTTTAAACTCACACCCACAATACCAACCCACTACAACCCGTATCCTCTTCACTCTAATATTTAGATCCCACACACATACATATATAAATCAGGCCGGTTTTAATCCCACAGAACTACATTCATGGTAAAATAATTAAATGCAACAAACCCGTGATCCTAATATGCCTAGCCCGAACTCGTACCCACACTACACACCATGAGTTTAACGTACATATGTACGCATAAAATCAGCCGCATTCCAATCAGATTATCACTATCGAACTTATATAGCCATAGCCCGTGCCTTCTCTCACCAGCTCCTTCACGCCTTCTCTTCGATCGCACCCTCCATACACCGACATGACCGTACACATGATACACCGCTCAGCCAGAGCCCCCAATAATCACGCTGCCCGCGGTGGCTCTCCGTCTGTCGAAAGTAAGGAGCCACCCAAGCCCCCAACAGACACCCATCACTTAATACGCTGATTAACCTCTCCTCTAGACTCTCCGCGCTCGGCACCAAAAGCGCCATCACACTTCCCGCTTCTCACACGTGCCCAACTCAAATGCGCACCCGCAGTCTACATTTCACGTAAGCCAGGCACCATTCCTCCAGCGCTACTCTCCCACCAGTCTGACCTCCGCCAAGTTGCTCTTATCCTCCAGAGCCTCACCCGCGCACCTCTCACTGCTCTTCTCGCTTTCCCCGCACGGCGAGCGTCCTGGAGACACTCCTATAAGCCTCCGCTTGCCCTAATGTAGTCCGCGTGTCTGTACTCTCATGAGAGTACTTCCAGCCCCAGACTAGGGCTACAATGCGACACCATGACCCCCATCTCCCAGACGCGTCTGCCTCCCCAAGCTATGATTGAGTCCCGTCGTCTGACCTTCTCCCCCTGGCTCCTGTCACTGCCCTCCCAATCCACGACTTACAGCTCGCCAAACGTTACTCCTCGGCCTCTCTAGACTGATGAGTGCCCTGCATGAGCCACTCTAAAAGAATATAGCATTCGAGGCTCGAATTTTACTTACCGCCACAGCTACCTACACCGCAGATATGGTCTCCTACGCATACGCAGATCCTCAGCCCTGAGTGTCCGACTCTGTCTTCTCGTCTCGCGACCTCGCATCCCTCTACCCACCCCCCCAACCCCACCCCCCCCCCCCCACACACATCTCGCCTCCGCCCCCCCCCCATAGTGAAGCCCCACAGAACAGTCCAAACACGCTCTCCAATATTCATCTCATTCCGCTATGCTGGCTGTTTGTGCCCTGTAAGGGGCCATCAGCATCCCCTCCGCCCATCATGTATGCTTGTGTTTCTCGCTATCCACGGCACCTGTCTCTCGCCTTTATCTCCCTAATTCTCCCCGTCGAGCAAGATTTGCTCCCTTCCGTCCTTCGATCGCCCACGCACCCCTCACGTGCCAGCGGGTTGATACTCCATTCGCATCAAAGAACAGGTGAAGAGTAACATAGACGGAGATGACGAGCAGACTGATTCCGCATCTCGTGAGTGCCCGTTACACTTATATCGTTGTACTACGCGCCTACAGCGACTTCGCCCCCACATCTTCTAGCACCGGTGCATCGTCACCCTCCACTGCCGCTCATTTTTCCCTTCATCATCGCTGCAATCACTTGCAGGACCCCCCAACCCCCTCCCCCTGCTCGGACCATTCCTCGCCAGTCACCGCTCGCTACTACCGCGTCCTCGCCTCTGTCCTTCCGTCATCCGTCGTTCGCCGCTATCTGAAGCACCCCCCCGCCGCTCGCCTCAGCGCCGACCATCGTCGCCCTCATCTGCCTCTATTCCACTCTCTCTATCTCCAGTGCGCTGTAAACGTTGCTCCAACCGTACTATATGCTCACATCTTCGCGACCTGTCCCTATGTAGATGCGCCGCCCCATCACACCAATCTATGACTGTTCACAAAAATAATGTTGGTGATAAGGGGCATCACTGTCGTAACTCCCCCGCGCTTGTTCAACTCCGTTGCGATCAACGCTCTTTTCTTACTTCCTCAGCATCCCTCAAACTGCCTCCACCGTATCAAGTTACGAATCAGAGGCTGTTTTCTCATTAATTGGGAATACATTCGCCCGCGCTTGGCGCAGAATTCCTAAGCAATCCTCTAGATCCGCTCCGCGATCCATCAGGCCTCGGCTCCCTGTGTCATCGCCCTCGCTACGCTCACTCCAGCTCCTTGCCTGTGCCTCAAAATCACCACACTAACGCCCTCTATCTGTACCCATCGCACCTGCTCTCTCGCCATCGCTGAGACACCTGCTTCTTACTTCCGCGGCCCCTGAGCGCGTCTCAACTATAATCGTCTCTGAATCATGTGCATCTCTGCTCCTCCTTAGTGTTGCCCAGATTCGTTCTCCGTCAATCCTCCGCCTCGCTCCCATGCGTCTCACCTATTGCGTTTGTCAACTTCTTCTGGCCACTGCCTATTATCCCCGCGCTCCTCACGCTATGTTGCCTCGGCGCACACTGCCCAGAGGCTGGGCTTACTCTCCGCCTCCTCCCCCCTCGTCTGTCGGACACTCTGTCCCTGCACTCGCGCCGCACCGCACTTCTCGGGCGACAATCTTGCCTCATCTATCCTCCCTCCCTTACTACCACCTTATCGCGCGCGGCTCGTCTGCTTCCCCCCAGTCGTCACTCCCTCGACTCCTCGTCGACAAGCCAGTGCCCCCCCCGCGTTCTCATTATCCCCCGTTCGGCATCGCCCGTAGTTCACGAGGTCCCCCCTGTTCCCCTCTCGAAGCATCGCACGCCTCGCTATCGCCGTCTAGCTCGTGCGCCCCGTGACCAGGCGACACTTTCTCCCACCCAGCCCTCCCTTTAGCACCATCCGTCGCTATTCCGCTGTGACCCTATTCTCTTCCCACTTTTCGCCGGGCGACCATGCTCCCCCCTCGCGCTTCTTACACGCTTAAGTCTCCTCACCGTTTCACAGACCTCAGCGAACACCATTCAGCCCGCGACGTCTCTGCGTCGCGTCCCCGCTCCTCCTATTCACAACGCCTGCCTTGCTCCGTCTGACTCCGCGCTGCTCTCGAATCCCACCATCGTGTTCGCCACCGCGCCTCCCCTGTGGCTGTCCCGGATGATGCAGTACTTTCCTTGCTTGCTACTCCCCCTTTCGTATCCGTTAGCGGCTCCGTGTTATTGAAAACCATCCGCATTTTCACCCCCCCCATCCGAATCTCGACTAGTAGTTCTCTCTCCCTCTGCATGTCAATACTGCGGCCCCCTTCTGTCCCGTCACTCCTGCGCTCAGTGCTAGCTCGTCTTCCCTGCTCGTCGTCAGCTGCACCCACAGGTCCATATCCTCTGAAATGTGCCCTCGCGTCGCCGTCCTCTGCACGCGCCCCTTCTGACTCGTTTTTTCGTACCTTACCTATCTAGGTCCACCGCCTGAACCATGCTTACTGCTAGTCAAACAGAATTTGCAATACACCTAGAGACCCTTCTCCACAACTCCCCCTAGAGCAGCTATCAGTCTGCCCCCTTCTCCGCTTCTTACAGTCGCCACCGACCTGCTCTCACATTTCCTTCGATATCGCCCGCTTCGCGGCTGCTCGCTCTGCAGCTTTCCTCAGAGTGTTAAACAGACCCAACAGTCTCTCGCGCATTCTGCAGACATCAGGTACGCCCGCCCGGAATCCCCAAGACGTCACATGTGTATATCTCTGAATCGCCCCGTCCTCTACTTGCTATAGTTAGCTTCAAGAGCACATGTTGTTGTAAGTCTTATGTACTGCCAGAGTCACCTCTCCCATTTTCCTCCCACCCACCCCCCGAGCTCAGCCACGTGTCTCCAGGTCCCTGCGCTTTTTGGTCGTCTTCTCCCAGAATACCTCGCTCCCTTCCTGCAACGCTCCTCGCCACCGTGCACAAACCGTCTTGCTCCCACTCGACGTGCACGGAGGGCTCCCTCCGCCAACGCCTTCGCCGCTATCGTAAGATTAATCGCCGTCGCGCCTGCTGCTGGATCCGGCACAGCCCTGGCTATCCAAGCTTAGTGTATCTGTCGTTTCACCCCTTCACGTCCATTTGCCTACTACCCTCCACAGACGTCCCCCCACAAAATGACCTCACACTTTCCCCCAACTCACACTCTCCCCTCCGCACGCCTCCTCTCCTATATACCGCTAGTCTACCGCCTCCACGTCTTTGAACTAGCAACCCCCTGTCTATACCATCACCACCTGCCCCCATTGTTCCGAACCATCCTTGCGCTGCCTCAACGTGAGTCTGGCTCCTTTGCCCGTCATCAGTCGTTCCCCCCTGTCCGCGCTCGCCTCGCTCCTCATGCCTACACCGCTCTCTAACTCCATGCGCGCCTCTCCATCTCTGCTCTTAGGCGCTTGTGAATACATCAGAACAAGTATACAGCCCACTCTGACACCCAGGTTGTCCTCTATCTAAACTGACAACAAGTAAGACCTTATTATCACTCTGCTCCACTCATATGCAGACACCATTATATAACGCGTACTCTCCACTAGCAACAGCCACGCTGCTCACTCACTCATTAATATCTACGAAGACTCAGAGACTACCTAATTGATTGCATGTGTGGTGTCCAACCCTTCCGCGCTCACCTGCGCTCACTGCGCTACCTCCCCCATTACATATAGTAATCGCCTCAGGACTCGCTTCACCCCCTGCGTCCACAGAATTCTCCAATCCCTCCCCCCTGCTCTGAGTACCTCCTGTCGGCTTAGATAATATCCCGTCCTCGTCGACTCTCCTTATCCAGAGATCGCACTGATCGTATGCCTTGCCCCCGTGCCAGATAGAACGCTTGTCATAATCAGATCCGAGCGCCATCCCCTGTATCGGTGACATACTCCCCTAAGTCTTGCCAAGAACGCTCGAAGAGCGCGAGCTCCTCGCGGGTCGCTATCAATGGCAGACCGTATTACTCATCACCACGCTCACAATCGTTGGCTCCCAATTCGCCATCACTGCCATCACGTTCTTGATCTCGCGATAACCTGGCTCTACCCTGCCACGTGCTCAGCGCGCCAGCTACCCGCTGTCCCTCCCTCTCACTCCCAAGCGCATCTCGCAAATATCCCATGCTCACCTGCGACGATTCACACACTACCCGCTTGATCGTCATCACTGCTACTCTGTCACCGCACCCCTAACACCCGGTTACTCCTGCTCCCTCTCCGCTCTGCCGACGCCCCCCCCCACCCGTCCCTCGTTCACAATGCCGATATGCTAGCTTCTGTAAGTACCTCTTCTCTGCTGTCGCATCGGCCGATCTCACAGCTTCTACCCCCGGCCTCATGTATTACGTTATCCGACTTCCAAAAACATTCCTCGGCGTCGTAGTGTTGTTTTGCAGTCTGGGCTTCCGCTTTCAATTTGCCAGTGGCTTCTTTGCAGGATTTCACCTCCTGTCAGGTATTCGAGCCGAGACTCCGGATGTCGTCCCGCATCAAAGTATTTCCATTTATTGCTGTTTCCGTAAACGTGTGCGATTTTTTACACAGACAGGGGTGTCGGCCCTGTGCTAAAACCCCCAACCTGGAGGACCAGGGTACCAGCTTTTGTCTGACCCCTACCCACGCAGACCAGTCCAGCATGGTTGAACCTACCAGGAGTAAAACTCCCACTGGCATAGCTCTGGGGATTGTCAGGGTACACAAGCTGCCATACCGCTACAAGGTATAGGTACCATGGATGGCAGCCTGCTAGCTTAGTCATAGAAAAAATTATAGCCACAACTTACACTACACTCTATAGTTTAGTATAAATAAGTAATTGATGACATTCCTATCTAATAACTAAATTTTACTCCCACAAAGAAAGCTAACTCTAAACGTACTAAGATCACACCCAAAAAAAAACTTACTACATCGTTAATTAAGTTATACACGTACCCTATACCGAATTTCACACACAGAGCAGTACGATTATATAGAATGGCGCTTTTCGTCACGGCTGAATTTCTTGGGACCAGAGAGCGCTACACGATTTTGATGCTAAATATATAGTCTTAATTATGATGCAATAATAGACGCGCGTTGATTCATCGCGTTTAGTGTCTCTCCTCTGGAACCGCTCTCGGCGACGTTGACCAATATTTTTATTGACATGCTCATAAATTAAAACTGACCTCGGCCAATCGTCGGCCAATGATATCTTAACTAACCCGAGACTATGTTAGAATAAGCAAATACGCGAGTTTCGCAAAATTATTTCCAGCTCACGCGCAGATTTATATGGTAAATTTAGTATCGTCTAAACCAGGCTGTCAGCGGAATAATATCATTGAATATCGTTTCTTGGCTGCCCCCGTACTCGGGTCGTGTTCCCCTTCCCCCCCCCCCCCCCACTTTTTAACAAATAAACAGGGTTGGTGCGGGTTTGGTTTTTTCTCCCAACGTCTGAAAAAATTAACCCAGCCCTACTAATTATGAACTTCAAACGCCTAATGAAACTTAATGAACGCAATTAATTACAGAGAACATGATGACTGGGGCGAACTTTGGTAAATAAATCCCTAGGCTAAACTCCTCATAAATGAACGCCAAATAATTACAGATGTGGAAGAAGCACTGGGACGAGTTGAACATAAAATCACAGTAAAACTCCTCCCTATATAATATATTTTTAGATAGATTATATATAAATATTTGATCACTGGCCCAAGACAGTTTACATGTTGTTAGATGTGTAGTGCGAGCGTATGATGAGTTGAGTGTGGGTGCGAATGAAGACGCGAATGTGTTTAGGCTCGTATAGATGTAGATCCTGCAACCCATACTCTCACATGCAGTAATCAAGGATGCTTTGACACTGCAGGCATGTTTCAAGACATTTATTGACGGGAACACACATAATATCAACAGGAACAGTCAGTGTAACAAGGTCATGCTGACCTGACATCGATAGGTATACATTTGGCATTCAAAAAGGTAAACATCAGAATAGACGTGCATGGTCAATAGCAAAGTTCTTCAATAATGACAGTTCGTAGCGTCGCCCTTGGCGTCTCTGACTAAACGCGTCAGATGCCTTAGTTACCTTGACACACAGGTGCAACTTGGCACTCCCTGCCAATTGCACATATCAGGCTGTAGTATAATAGCCGGAAGCACAGGCCTCGTCCTAACGTCGGCCGTGTACTTCTGTTAAATAGGTTATCACCAACCCTGCAGTAATACTTATTGTAGATAGAAGTTCCGCCAATCTGCGGCTCCCACAATATATCTTCGTCACTGGATTTCTGGACAATATAAGACTAACAGTCTTGGATGGCTACCTCGAGCACAAATATATAAGTTCTGAAATGGCGGATCCGTGAACTGCTGTTCACCCTAGGTAATCCTTTACATGTTCTGCCACCGAAAAGCGTAATAATGCATAAAGGTCGGTATTACCTGGTAAATGAATCCTCAGAACTACACAAGGAATTCTGTCGTCATCCCGACGCACAGAGATTCACTGGGGAAAACTGCCATAGCAGTTACTTCGAAGATTCTCCCCGAAAAACAATGGACTCTTGGTCCCTTCAGAAAAACAGGACCTCCCGGCTTCCCGGAAGTATATCTCACTCCCGCTTAAAAAAACCTTCCCATAGGCCCACGCCGAACTGTCAACCTCTGACCCTAAAGGTCAAACACAATGAATGAATAAACAAGGGAAGACAACCCCTAATCAACCTGACATCGCAGGTAAAGACACAATTATACTTATGATACAAACATAAGCAAATAACTTGACAGATGACTCCGTCGAAAATGACAGCAACATTACTACCACCCCCCTGTAAAAAAAAAATGCAATTTTTTTTTTTTTTTTTTTAATATGTTCATGAGCAAGATAGCACCAGTATCACTTCTGTGCTCATGCAAACAATGAACCTAATATCAGGTACAATAGAAGAGGGTACAAATCATCTCCCAACATAGGAGAAAATATTTCCTTTAAGCCAAACAAACTAAGGGATACCATTCAAGAAACCTAAGTTGCTGGCAATACCAATCATATATCAAACATTACTAAATAATATAATCATAGCAATATACAAATGTCAATGCTATTTTAGCAACATATCACTGATGGATGGACAAAATGAAATTTGTTAAATTATCTAAACATCATCCAAATACATTTGTATTACAACATATTATGATATTAAGGACAGACCTAAGTCTGAAAATATATCAGGAAAAACTAGGACACAAGATTTAACTGGAATCATGTGGGCATCTAGACAATATGTCCGCCATCACATTATCCGAACCACGGATAGCTCGCACCGTGAAATGGAAAGGCTGAAGAGCAATAGCATAACGAGTAGATCTCGAGCTCTTCAAATCCTTACTTTGCATAGCCGTAAGAGCTTTTTGGTCGGTTTCCATAAAGAAATGCGCGCCCAGAAGGAACCTTTGTAGCTTAAGAATGGACCAAACCATAGCTAACAATTCACGGTCCAAAACCGAGTAATTCCTTTCTGCCGCATTCAGCTTCCTAGAAATATACATTACAGGATGCAGAGTTCCTGAATATTCCTGCATTAGTGCCGCTCCAATGCCAGTGGAAGAGGCATCACTACGAAGGACAAAAGTCTTATCAATCGTCGGTAGTCTTAAGATAGGATGAGATGAGAACAAATTCTTAACCTGATCCAATGAAGATTGGCATTCTTGGGACCAACGCACCATATTAGGAGAACCTTTTTTCAATAACGTTGAAAGTGGTGCCATAATGGAGGACAGATTCTCAATGAATCTTCCATAGAATTGTATCAATCCCAAGAGACTACGCACTTGCTTTTTTGTCTTCGGAACCGAGATATTTAATATCTTTGAAATGTTTTGGTCCTCTGTCTTCAACAGACCATGACCAACTCGATGACCTAGGAAGGAAATTTCACTAAACCCAACAAAAGCTTTAGAGGGTTTAGCAGTCAAACTATGCTCACGTAGAGTAGATAGCAATTCCTTCAGACCCACATAGTGTTCTCCCAAGTATCGCTGAAAAGACAGATGTCGTCTAAATATGCAATGACATCTGCACGATCTGATAGAATTCGTCGCATCATGCGCACGAAAGTCGCTGGGGCGTTCATAAGCCCGAAAGGCATAAAATTCCATTGAAACAGACCCCTAGGTGTCGAAAAAGCAGTGAGAGGTTTGGCGTGTTCCGTCAATGGGACTTGCCAATAACCTTTCGACAAGTCTAGTTTAGTAAAGAATTTAGCTTTAGAAAGTCTAATAAGTAGATCATCTAATAACGGCATAGGTTCAGCATCGAACTTCGTAACTTGATTTAATTTGCGATAATCAACGCAAAGACGTATGTTATTGTCTTTCTTTCGAACAATAACTATCGACGAAGAATAAGCTGAAGTGGATGGTTCAATTATTTGTAGTTGAATCATTTCATCCAATTCTTTCTCGACTTGTGCTTGAAAATGAATAGGTATTGGGTATGGTCTTACTCTGATCGGATTACGATCAGTAAGTATGATGTCATGTTCTATGACATCTGTGTGTCCAGGAATGTCGGTAAGGACATCCTGATATGATTGTAACGTAGAGGATACTTGACGTTGTTCCTCAAAAGACAAGTTAGAAGAGACTGTAACGTCTCTCCACGATTCCGTTGAAATAAGTGGAATCGTAGGAAGAGGTAAGTTCACGTCAGAAAAAATAGTTTCCTCATCCTGTATAACGGACAGGGATGAGATGTGACCATGTTGAACTGGAGAGTCGTCCGTCGCCTGGAAAATAGGCTGTAAATAGTCTGGACGTTCAATAAACTCTGTTAACATATTTATATGGAAGGTTTTATGCCTTCCATCCACATCGACAATATAGTCGACATCAGAAATTTTCGAGACTATAGTGTATGGACCCTTCCAAGAAATGAGAAGTCTATTCTCTCTTGAGGGCAGTAAGACATATGC
The DNA here is from genome assembly GCA_024509875.1 of Oreohelix idahoensis. Taxonomy (NCBI): domain Eukaryota; kingdom Metazoa; phylum Mollusca; class Gastropoda; order Stylommatophora; family Oreohelicidae; genus Oreohelix; species Oreohelix idahoensis. The sequence continues at coordinate 54,554 of JAMPIV010009612.1, forward strand.
TTTGTCTCCAGGACAAAGTTGACGTAGGCGTCTTTTCTTATTAGCAAATCGCCTAGCTTTTTCTTTCGCAAATTCGGAAGATGAAGTTGCTAACCTGCACGATTCGATAATCTTTTCTCTAAGAGCTATAACATATTCATATGACGATTGTGTATCATCGTCAATATTATCGGAAGTTATCAAATCGTGTAACAAGGACATTGGCCCGCGCGGTTGCGCGCCAAAGACAAGTTCGAAAGGAGAAAACCCTGTATGCTCGTTGGGAACCTCTCTATAGGCAAAGAGGACTGCAGGTAAAACCCTGTCCCAATCTTCAGGATGATCCTCCGTTATCTTGCCAAGTAAGTTCTTTAGTGTCCTGTTAAGACGTTCTACCAATCCATTGGACATTGGATGATAAATACTACTGAGAGACCTTTTAATGTCTAGCGTAGCCATTACCTGAGACATAACGTCCGAAATTAACTGAGTGCCGTGATCCGACAGTATTTCTCCGGGGAATCCCAGACGAGAAAATACGAGCCAAAGAGCATCAGCGATATCGACAGTTGATATGCTCTTCAGAGGAATAGCCTCTGGCCAACGCGTGCACATGTCCACGCAAGTGAGGATAAATTGGTGTCCTCTGGCTGACTTAATTTTGAACGGACCAATGATGTCTATAGCCATTTTCTGAAACGGCCGAATCGGAATATCTGCAGCCTGAATAGGAGCAGCATGTCTCGGACCCCTAGACTTGACCTCTTGACAAATTTTGCAAGATCGGCAATAAATTCGGATGTCTTTATTCACGAATGGCCAAAAGAATGACGCAAGGACTCTAGTTTTAGTTCTGGAAAAACCCATGTGTCCCGCACACTGAGAATCGTGTGCATGCCGAAGAATTAAGGCTCTCATACACTTAGGCACAAGAATTTGCGAGTGCATAGACTTGTCCGAGTGTTGTACCATTCGTACCAATATACCATTCTTCATAGTGATATACGATTTGTGATTCGTATTTTGATTGGGATCCCCTTTCTTTGCAAGAAGGAAGTATTTCTTCAAAGAAGGATCCTCTTCTTGACGTTTAACAAACGAGTCATGGGAAATCACCAAGTGCTCGTCTTGGCTATCAACTTCATTACTATTATCAGATGAAGTTGGGGGATTAAGAGCTTGAGCTCTTGTCACCACTGCATTGACCGTTTGAATGTTTTTTTCTTCCCAACTAGAAATTTGTTGCGGGGTGCATTCCTTAACCCCATGAATACGACCGATTATAAGATCCGCAATAGGATTAGGAAGAAGACATGCATGGACATCTCCTGTGAAGAAAGGAGTGTCAATCCTAATAATAGCAGTAGGATAGCTTTCCATAGTACCACCAAATGTAACACATTTGATTGTTTTTCCCGTGGCACAGCAAGGATCTATCAGAGACTCCTTAACCCCGACGGTAGTACATCCCGAATCGAAAAGTACTGAGACTAGCCTATCATTTATTAGACCTTTATGTAAGATGAGAGATCCTCTCCCATCATGCGCAACTGTAGCAGGTAGAGCAGGAAGAGGGTGACCACAACTTAGCGTAGATACAGTTGATGAGTCAAACAATGTTAAGCATTGGGGGCATTCAGTTGCTCTCCCAAAATCGAAAGCACAACCAGTGATAGCCCTAGAGTTACCACTATCATTTACTGTATTACAGGCTCCATCAAACTCTTGTTGCGCAGAGTTTGCCTGTTGGTAAGGTCTTTTTTTTGTTAAACCTAGGTCTACCTCGATTATCATTTCCCCTGTAGTTATTTTGACTATCATTTCCCCTGTAATTATTTCGATTATCATTTCCCCTGTAATTGTGATCATATTGTCTATTGTACTCATCATTCCGGTTTGAATCCCGGTTTCTAAATTCACCATCGTCATAATCTTGACGTCGAGAATGATTACCTCGAAAATTTGAATAGTTATTATTTGGATAGCCTTTACGAAAGTGTCTCAAATTATTACCACTAAAATTACGAGAACTACCATCTTGTCTCCACTGCATAGACGAAGAACCATCATGTGTTGGATTACTCCGCTTCTGAGTGTAATTTTGATTACTTCCCCTATTCCAATTTTGTTGAGCACCCTGAAATTTTTTTCTGAAATTAGGGCCATATGGTGTTGCCGAAGCAGCTGGCAACCCTTCTTTCACTTTAGAATTGCTAACTGTAGCATGGGGATGTGCTGTGGCATACTGACAACAGTATTCCTCCATTTCTTTTAAGTTTTTAGGCTTACGCTCATGAAGGAATGCAAGAAAAGAATCATTAACAGATGACAAAACCTTATCTCGCAATAATAAGTCCATTAGACCTTCATATGTTTTCTCAATCTGAGACAACTCAACCCATCGTGTAAATGTACGACGTATCTTTGTAACAAAATCAGAGAAATCTACTCCATTTTCTGGCAACATTGTCCTAAAACGAAGACGATAGTCTTCTTGTTTTAATTGGTATTTCTTTAGTAATGCTGCCCTGACAACATCATAATTAGTCCTCTCATGTTCGTCTATTGTCATAAGAGTAGTCACTGTGTCACCTGTAAAAAATGGCATCAGTTGTTCAACATATTTTTCCTTTTTTATGTTATGCGTATCGCACAAAAATTGGAATCTATCTAGATAATCTGCTACGTCATCCTTTAAAGGATTGAAATGAGGCAATTTAATCCTACTAACAAACTCCTTTGTCGTACTCGAAGTTGTTTGCTGAGCACCCGTACTCGCCAATTTCAATTTCTCTAACTCCAAAATTGCGAGTTTTTCATCAAGTTCCATCTTCTGTTTTCTTTCCTCATGTTCCATTTTTCTAATTTCAGCCTCAGCAGCAGCTTGAAGTTTTTTTTTTTCTTTGCAGCAGCATGAAGTTTTTTTTTTCCTCTGCATTGATTTTTTTACCTCTGCAGCAGCTTGAAGTTTTTTGTCTTCCATTTCCATCTGGAATTTTCTTTCATCAGCTGCAGCTTGAGCTTTCCTCTCCTCAGCAGCAGCTTGAGCTTTTCTCTCCTCAGCCTCTCTTTGATACCTTCTTTCTTCAAGTTCTAATCTTCTATTCTCAGCTTCTAGCTTCTTTAGTTCAGCTTCTGCTTTCAATTTAATTTCCTCTTTTTGTTTCTTTTCTTCTGACTTTAATGCAATGGCGAATTGAGCAGATGAATATTCTTCCAATTCTTTACCAGACTTACCAAGGGTCAACCCTTGCTGGATGAAGAAATCCAATGTAGACATTCTGTCTAATGAGATCAGAAACCTGAAAAAAAATTAAATAAATTACCTTATCCCACTTCAATGGGAGACAAGTCTGAAATGCTAGACTTGTATACTCACTTCACTTTATTTTACTGTCTCAATCTTTGTAGATAACAAGTCTTTTATCAAAGAACTTGTATAAATATCTTATATAATATTATTTAACAAACTCTATATGAAGAGTCTACCTTATCAATAATATCAAAACATGACCAAGTATGTGTATGTAGACTGTGCATGACAGTAATGTAGTACAACCAAAAAAAAATACAAAGACAAAAAATACAAAACAATACAAATGGCAACACTGTTTTAACCAAAAATGTGTAGAGAAATACACAAGAAAGGAGAGAGACCTACAGAATACAAACAAAACAAATCGACAATCAAAACTGAAAAAATAGACAAAATATTACAAAAAACAACGTTAAGTACAATTACAGCTAACATCAATAGCGACCAATTGTGCAAATTTATTGAGACCCACCAACCGAAAAACCCGCAGAAAAATACACAAAACAGTAGAAGTGGCATAAACATATAGCAATCAATTTCAATGTGTTGCAGAACAAGTTCAGTCACAGCTGAAACTAAAATAAATTTCTTGCTCCTTGCGAACACAGAAACGAAATGTCAAACGCGCACTGAACGTCAAATCCACTGTAACATAAAGTGGTATTCACGAACCAAAGTTACTATGACCTTCTCATATTAGGGCTTGCACATTGAATGTTTACAATTTCACGTACTGTTTACAGACACTTGACTCCAAACAATGTAGCTTGAATATGCTCTGACCTAGAAAAGACTGTTGGTGAATGACACGTGTCACAAAACGCAGTACTGTTTACAATAGGAACCCGCCTTCTATGCAGTTATGGTCCACGTAGCAAATGCCTAGTAGTTCACTTCAGTACTTGTCTTGGTATGCTTTATGTAGCATTATAATATAAATGCTCGTACTGTTTATTTGTGTCAACCGTTGATGACCTATAGCTGTCTAGGTTGTAGCCTATAAACTTGCATGTGGTTAGAATGAGCAACTGGTGTTACCGCTGTCCCGTGTGTAGCTTAGACCCACAGATCAGAAGTGTAATGTGTACTTGTCCTTCTTGTTACTTTCTCGACAAAACTGGAGACATCATACATGTAACAGCCAACCGGATAATGTAAATTTTGGATCATAAATGTCAACAATAATGTAAAATGTTTTTTTGGGCTCGTATAGATGTAGATCCTGCAACCCATACTCTCACATGCAGTAATTCATGGATGCTTTGAAC